>JAQQSZ010018201.1:0-10627 GCA_028646595.1 Phalanger gymnotis | reverse complement strand
TAAGTCCAACCTCTACCTGAAAAATAATTCTGCTCTCTAACATACACAAACAGCCAGCATTTGCTTGAAGGCCTTACAATAAAATGAGCAAGCCTTTCCATTCTCAGCTAATTCTCATTGTCTTGAAGTTCTTGTTTACATTGATCTTAGATTTTCCTGTTTGTAGCTTTGACCACAGGTCCTAATTCTTCCCTCCAAAGCCAAGAAAAGCATCTCATCCCTCTTCCACATGACAGCCCTTCGATACTTGAACAATTATCATGTCTCCATCACTCCCAAGTCTTATATTCTCCAGGCTAAACACCCCCCATTTCTTGCAGTGGATCCTCGTGTGGGATGACCTTTGCCATCTCTGTCACCATCTTCTGGACATTCTCCAGCTCATCAATGTCTTCCCTAAAATGTGGTACCCAGAACTGGTCACAATAGTCCACAGGTCTAGAGGACCATTACCTCTCTAGTCCTAAACACTCTGTATCTCTTAACTCAGCCTTAGATTTCATTGGCTTTCTTGGATGAATTCATTCTCCAAGCCAGTCTTCTCTACTTGTCTGAACTGAATTACAGTCAACACCACACCACCACTTTGTCTTCCTCTCTCATCGTCTGGTGTGTTCCAATCTTGGCTTCCATGAAGATCACAAACCCCTTGCAGGCAGTGAGCATTTCTCATCTCGATCTCATATTCCCTACAACATGCAACCCAGTTCCTGGCATGTTAATAAACACAAAATAAATAGTGCATCTTTATTTATTAATTAAAAGTTTTCCCTGGGCCCATGAGCCCCTCCCTTAGGTGAAAGTGGTTGAGGAGACAATAGGCAGTGAATGTTTTTTTGTTCTCAGCCTACTGAAAAAATCAGCTGTGGCAATCTTGGCCCATTCCAAGCCCAGGTTACTCAATGATTCATAGCCGCAGGCTGGTGTCATACACGCAAAACCATCAAAGTTACCTGAGGATCAAAGAACTCATTAAATTCCCAATCAGTGGAATGGAGGTACAGAAGGGCCACTCCTTTATTACATTTGGTTTGGAACAAAGTGGAAGCCAAAGGCACGTATGTGCATAGTTGACACGAGAGTGTCATGCATACAAAGTAGAGAATCATAAATTTAGAGTGGGAAGAGATTTCAGATGCGTCTTATTTTACAGATGAGCAAACTGCAATCCAGAGAGAATAGTTAACTTGCTCAAGTTCATCACACAGGTGGAAAGGCGAACTGGGATCAATTATTTATTAGGCATCCATATGCCGCGACGCACTGTGCTAGGGATACAAAAGCAAAAATGAAACCATCCCTGCCCTCAGGGTGTTTCTATTCCATCTGGAGTGACGATATGAAAATAAAGCAGAAGTTGTAAAATATATGAAAAATCAGTTCCAGTAATGGAAGAGAGGGAAAGGTGCTTGAAGCTAGGGGGGTGAGAAAAAGCTTTATGCAAAAGGAGGCTCGAGCTGAGCTTTAACAAAAAGTCTAGGGAGAGGGAGAGGTGAGGAAGGAACACATTCCAGCTGTGGGGGAACAGACAATGCAAATGGGACGATGGGAGATGGAGAGTCATGAGTGAGGAATAGCAATGGATTTGAATGCAGTGGATAGAGCACGGGTCTGGAGACAGGAGGACCTGAGTTCAAATCAGACCTCAGTCACTTACTAGCTGTGTGATCCTGAACAAATCATCAAATTTCTATCTGCTTCAGTTTCTTAAGTTCCTATTTTTCAGGGTTGTCATGAGGTTCAAATGATATTTGTAAAGCACTTCACATAGTGCCTGGCACATAATGAACATTCTATAAATGCTCATTCTCTTTATTCCCTTCCTTTGCCCAAGGTCACAGAGGTAGGATTCGAACCCAAGTCCTTTGACTTCAGAGCCAATGATCTTTCCACTATCACATGCTATTCCATGGACTGCAGTTGCTTCATCCCTTCACCCCCTACCCCACTCTCCCAAACAGTCACACAAGGAATGAGCAACAGAGCTGTGATTTCTAACTTAAAGACCAGTATACATTCTATTACCCCCAGGCTGCCTCGCTTTATCTGAACTACGAAATTCAGATATTACTTTTGGGGCTTGCTAATACCCCAGTATTCCAACTGCCTTGAGTGGTGGCCCAGCCCTAAATATAATTTCAGGGAACTCACTGAGCTGTTGGGGAATGGAGAGTCCGAAGTTCTAGTTGAAATAATAGCTGACCTTGATCTAGCCCTTTGGGGATCTGCAAAGCATTTTATATACACCATCTCCTTTGGTCCTCACAGAAGACTAGGGAGGCATTTGCTATTATCTGCATTTTACAGATGAGGAAGTTGAGGCACAAAGAGGATAGATGCTCAGGATCATCCAGAGCAAGTGTCCAAGGTAAGCTTCAAGCCCAGGTCACGCTCCTGATTCCAAGTCATCATCATCATCATCATCATCATCATCATCATCATCATCATCATCATCGCTAGCATCCATATAGCACCTTAAGGTTTGCAAAGCATTTGATCCTCACAACAGCCTTGGGAGGCAGATGCCACTGTCGTCCTCATTTTGCAAAGGAAACTGACTGAAAGAGTTTAAGTGGCTTGCACCAGGTTGCAGCCAGTGCCTGTTGTTCATCCTTCCTTTTCAAATAGGACCAAAGATGTCTTCACTTGCACGTGAATTGAATTTAAATGAGGTGTCTGGCAAAGGATTCAAACTCATGTCTTCCTGCCTCCCTATCCAGTACTCTCTCTAGTAGGTAACCTGGCTTCTTTATAATTACCAGCCCAGTCTCTGTACTCCATGCCATGCAGATCTGGAACAAGCGACCCCCCAATCAATTAATCAGTAAACACTTATTAAGCTCTTACTGTGTGCCAGGCACTAGGCTAAGGGCTAGGAATATAAAAAGAGGCAAAAAATAGTCCACGCCCTCAAGGAGCTCTCCATCTAACAGGATTCCACTCTGCTTCCTCTTTTTCCCCAACTATCCTCAATACCCAGTCCAGATCTCACATTTCCCTACAACATTCTACCTTTGAGCTATGTTTTTCTGTGCTTTTTCAATTTTCCCACAGAAAAACAATGCTCTGCGGCAGATAGCAGCTGCCCGGTTCCTCCCCACCAAGAGGGCTGAAGCCATTCCTCATCGAGGCGCCACAGGCTTGCTGCCTTGGGACCTGTCAGCATGAAAGATTCTGCAGTGTCTAGTTCTGAACCATTTGCATGCTGATTTGGTTGCCTGCAATTCATTTTTATACTCATTGCATTTCCCATATGTGTCCTTCCCTGTCTTTTTAAAATACATTTTCCTGGCACAGCTCAGCAATGTTTTATAGACTTGTTTCTAAAAATAACTCCATACCTTATTTGCAGTCCCTGACTGGGGGCAGTCTGGCAGCAGAAGATAATCCACTGTTTCTCCTATAACAATGGGATGTGGACAGTGACCAGAATTACTCCCAAACTAAGTTATTGACAGCTAAAGGCCACAGATTACGAGGAGCCCCAAAGCAATAATAACTAACATTTGTATAATACTTTGAGATTTATAAAAACATTATACAAATATTAGCTCATTTTTTCCCCTTACAACCACTCTAGGAGGTAGGTGTTATCATTACCCCACTTTACAAATGGGGAAACTGAGGCAGACAGAGGTTAAGTGACTTGCTCAGGATTGCACAGCCATTAAGTATCTGATGTTGAATTTGAACTCGAGTTTTCCCGATTCCATGTCCAGCATTCTATCCACTGCACCACCTACCTGCCTTCAAAGCAGAAAAAAAAATAAATAAACAAAATGTCGGACTTTGCAAAGCACCATGGAACAGTGGGAAGTCCAAAGGATTTAGAGCCAAAGAATCTGAATTCAAATCTCTGCTCATCCAGGTACAGTGGAAAGAGCACCAGATATGGGTAAAAGGACTTGAATTCAAATCCTGTCACCTCGAGCAAGTGATTTGACTTCTCTGGGACTGTTTCCTCTCCTGTAGTTGTGAGGGGCTTGGACTAGATGACCATGCAAGCCCTTCCAACTCTTTCTCCAGGATCCCATCATCCTGTTATCCCCTCCTGCTACTTACTACTATGAGGCTTCCAACAAATCTCATGGGAGAGGATTCCTGCTGATGGAATACAAAGGATTCTAATGAGATTTGGTCCATGGTCCTTCTCAGAGGTACTGGCCCCCAATGAGCATTAAATATCTATTAGTGGATGATTCTGGAAGAGAGAGTATGATGAAGAAAGTACTCAGGATTCCAGGGCCAGGCAGCAAGTCACTGGCTGGGCAATGTGACCAGGTAATGACCCTCCTGACATACCACCGCTGGAGGAGTGGGGGTAGGGAGAGAAATAATCTATCTACTCAGTGTTGGAGTGAGTACTAGGGAGAGCCAAGCTGGCTGAAAGTGAGGACCTCCAACATGCCTCCTCGCTCTATAACCAGACTCTGGAATTAAATAAGCACTGGAATCTATTAAATAGATATAGAATAATTTTTACACATACGCATATATGTATACATATATGTGTATACCTATCTGTGTTTAATGGTAGCCATCTCTAGGGTGGGACGGGAGGGGGAGAAAAAAAGGGAAAAAGTTTACATGATACCTTCATTATCTATTTAAAAGGAATAGCAAGTTGTACATGATAGATTTGCAATTTCAAATGCAATCACCTTTTTTATTATACTGTGTTATGGAAATCCTTATTTTATTTCATAAATTAAAAATAAAATAAATCTTAAAAAATAACCTACCCCACTGCCAAGGACACACCCTTCCTCCCCCTTCCTACCTCTTTCCTGGGGACTGCTAATTGAATCAACATTATCCTTGCTCCTACGAAGGCTTTCCTACAGATGCTTTCAGCATCCGTGTGATGCTCTGTTAAAGGCTGGCTAGGCATAAGCTCTGAGCACCACTCCTACTCCCTCATCTCCATCTATGCTGGCCCCATCCCTCCAGTATCCCTGCCCTGACTTTCCCCATCCTTCTACTGTGCCCCCAGAACCTCTGCCCTATTGTTAACAAACAACCCCTTTTTATGAGACCAGTAACTTCTTTGCTCCCAGAAATTATTTTGCATGAGTTTTGCATTCACTTAAGACCATAGGGAGCATAAAGGGGGCTCAGAAGCCATTGAAGTCTCTGGCTCTTTGATCATTCTGCCATTAACAGTCACCTTGACGCAGTGAGGTTTTCAACAGTCACGCAGAGGAAGAATTATGTGGTAGAGGCAGACAGCCAAGTCAGAAAGACCTGGGTTAGAATCTGGCTTAGCTATATGGTCATGGGTAAGTTATTTAACATATCTGAACTGCCAATGATAATCTACTAAATTATAGATGTGTTGCATTCTTCGGGGAGACATAATTTTCATATCAACAAAATCCCCAAACATTTAAGTGTTGGCATGATATAGGACAAATCTGTGCATTGTCCTCTACTTCTAGATCATTCTTGGTCACTACTTCCACCGTTCAAAATATTTCTCTGATACCAGGATGCACATGAAAAGGAGAAATCGGCCATTATTAAGAGCCCTTGCTCACATTCATAATAATGACAGTAACCAGGGTGAATCAAAGAGTGTTGCCACAGAGAGACATAGGAGTTGTTCTGCAAGTCAAGAAGAAATCAGCTGGTGCCAATAGTTCTGGTGAGGGCACCAGCACTCTCCCACTCTGAGGCTGGCTATTTGTCGCTGTTGTTCCAGTCATATCTGACTCTTTATCAGACCCATTTGGGGTTTTCTTGGCAGAGATACTGGAGCATTTTGCCATTTCCTTCTCCAGCTCATTTTATAGATAAGGAAACAAAGGCAAACAGGGTTAGATGATTTGCCCAGGGTCAAATAGTAATTAGATGTCTGAGGCCAGATCTGAACTCAGAAAGGTGAGTCTTCCTGACTTCAGGCCAAGTATTCTATCCCAATGTCCCACCATGCTGCCCCTGAGGTTGTCTATTGGCAACACTTAGTGTAAAGATGGCAGCATTTTGGAGCTGATGTTCAGATTGGTCAGCTACCAAGCTGTATGTCTTAGAAAGAAGGATAGCAAGACAGACAAGTGAGACTTTTTCAAAGGAAAGCAGTGTAGATCCAGATAATCTGGTTAGCTAGTGACTTTCCATGTGGGTCTATGCTTATGTTCCTCTGTGTTGTAAATGTCCCTTGAGAAGTCATATGTGCTGGGCTATGCTGCAAGATGCCTGAAGTCTTAGGCACAGAATGTATCAAGGAACTGGCCTTATCATTATGACTCTGTGTCATGTGGTCAGTAACAATTATGTCCTTGACAGCACCTTCTGAGCCCTTCTATATTCCTTCTAGGGGTCTTGTTTCAGAGATCATAAATTCCTTAAGGAAAAGCTGTCATTCTTCAGGTAGGAAATGAAGCATTTTGAGTTACAGTTACACTAGAACTTTGGAATTTTCTGTCAAATCAATCTCATAAAGCCAGCAAATGAACTAAACCAAAGCAACCAAAGCATGTACACCCCTTAGGAGTACAAGAATATCGTCGAAGACATATGGCAAATATTTAGTAACAAATAAAAACTATATTACACTATTGAAATATTCCAAAAATAGATGTGGAAGCATATTGAATCCTGCTGCGTGCATGAAATTTTTCTTTTTTGTTTTGCATTTAATTTTAAAATGAATTTTAAAAATTTTTTTAAAAAGAAATATTCCAAAAATAGTAGTATTACTAAAAAAATTGTGTATTAGAGGGAATGCAGTGAGGATGGGGAGGGGCAAGTACTTGGACATGAAGCCCTATTCATAGTAATTTAAGCTAGGAAAAAATATCGGTTACAACAACCAAGTAAAAGGCAGACTGATTGATGTCAGCAATAACCCCAAGCTCAGAATTAATTTCTACTTAATGAAGTTATAAAATTTTTGGTGTATCCTTAGAAAAGCATATCCCATCCATGCTAAGTGAGCTCACAAGCCTTCAAGTGTTTATAACCACTTATTTCTATGAATCAGGATTCTCAGTCTTGTTCTCAAATAAATCCAAAGGAGGAAACAAATGAAACACTGGAAAAAATTGGGAATATCTTTTCAAAACTTTACTAAGAATTAAACCATCAATTGACATGAAGAATCAATGGTCTCAGGGCAGCTGGTGGCACAGTGGACAGAGAACTAGCCCTGGAGTCAGGAGGCCCTGCGTTTAATTCTGACCTCAGACACTTACTAGCTGTGTGACCCAGGGCAAGTCACTTAACCTTGATTGCCCACCCCCTCCCCCCCCAAAAAAAAGAATCAATGGTTTCACTATTGAATTTGATTGTATTCTGATAAACAGTGAGCAGTAAGATGTATAGAATGGTGCTTCAGATGTGGAATCAGGAAGATTTGGGTTCAAATCCTCTATCAGACCTATCTGGGCAATTTAACCTTTCTGGTCCTCAATTTCCTCATACATAAAATTAGGGGGTTGAAGTTAATGACTTCTAAGGTGCCTTCCAGTATGATATAACAAATTTGTGATACTAGAAAATGTTTTATGAATCAAATATTTTTCTTCATGAAAAATTGACTAATTCCTTTATTTTTTATTGAATATGCATAGTAAATTCTAGAATTTATTTGCTTCCACATTAAATAATGGGTATGGGTAAATTTACTGAAAACCAGGGAGTATAAGCAGTGGAATGCCCAAGCTGACTTATACCAAGTTCTGAGAGCCTATTGTTAAATTTTTAGTATGAGCATTTACAATTCAGAAATTGGCTAATGCTGTAAGTCAGGCCTTGATTTTTATATTTTGCTCATTGCCCAGACTTGAAAAATTGATGGAGAAAATGTTAATAATGCAGGTTAATTTTTTACTTATTTATTTCTAATTTATGGAATAAAACAAACATTTCAATAATATGGTACAATTTTTAAAAATGATTACACATGAAACTGCAGATCTATTATATACAACTTGCTATTCCTTTTAAATATATAATTAAGTTATGTAAATTTCCTCTTTTTCCTTTTTTTCCTTCCTTCTTCCTCCCCCTGCCCTAGAGAGAGCTACTTAAAAGTGTATCCTACATACATTTTTTTCAGAAAGCCAATTGTTAAACATTTACAGCATACCCCTAAATGTGGGAGCCTAAAACAGTTGAGAACCCTGCTCTAGGTGCTTTAGAAATCACTCACTTACTTCTTCAGAGAAATCTAGATGTTGAAAATACTGATGAGAGTCCCTTCACTTGGATGCTAGCTGGCGACCCCTGACACAACAATTTCATATGAATTTAGGATTCCAGGATTCCATTTCATGGAAGAATCCTGCCTCTTCTTGGATCATCTGCTCAGAGCCTCCTATCTCACTTCTTTGCTAATTAGACATGTGAGAAGTACTGGACAATTCTGTATAGGTAAGCAGGAAGTCTGTCCATCAGTGGCAGTGCCCTAATGGCTTTCCCTCAGAAACAGGCTTCAAGGGGAACCCATCATTCCTGTAATGGACATACTTGAACCCAACACACACACAGACACACACACACACACACACACACACACACACACACGCAAAAGTAGTATCTGGAAGCATTGAATCTTAGCATCATCGGATGATTCTATTGGCTTAGAAAAATGACCATGCAAGGGTTGAAACTTGCTGATGAAAGATTCTCCTATTGGTGTGAATGAGAATCTTAGTGGGGGAAAATTAAACTGTTTAGAAATGCTTATCCATATCAGGATAAAGGAAACTGACCATATGATAAGAAATAGATCAAGGAAACTGCTGTGACCAAAAGTTGTTATGAGATCATCATCCCAAAAAGGATTCATTTTGTTTTTCATGATGTAGGAGCAATACTGCAACTCTTTTTGAAAGCCATAGTGATGAACTGCTTAAATGGGTCCTTTTGAGGTCAAAAAAAATATCATGAGTGAACAAGAACAATAATCCTACTGGCAGCACTTCCTGGACTAAGACCCTGTGTGTTCTGAATGTGCTAAATATTGAGCTATGTCATTTGATGACTCCATCAATAACTTTACCCTCAAAAAAAGAAAAAGACACCACATGCATAACTTTGTCCTGTGAAGAGTAGTCAAGGTGCATATTTGTCACAGAATTGTTTTAGTAAGACACAAACTGGCTGCGCAGTAAAAATTTTCATCCATGCTAAGTAAGATGCCATATAAGGCATTTTTATTTAAAGGTCTGCCATATACAAATAGATTCTGCACAAGAGAAATAGATGCCTTTCAGCAAAATTCACCTCCTTCTCAGTGTTGGTGGCAGCATTATTACTTGTAATTCACACGAGATCTTTTTGTCGTTGGTAGTCTCAAAAAGACCCATTTTAAACAGTTTATCACTGTAGGTCTCCAAGAGTTGCAGCTTTGCTCCTAAAATGGGAAAAGCAAAATGAATCCTATTTGGTATGATGATCTCAATTTCTTCCTGCATAATAAAAAGGACAGTGCTTCTTTTTTCCCAGATAAGAGGAGGAAAAGTGGTGTGCTATGGGATATTAGGAGAGGCATTGTGGTGTATGATGGAAGGAGCATTGGTCTGAAGTCAGAGGACTTGAGTTCAAATCCTGATTTGCTCTTTCATTCCTCTGTGACTCTGAGAAAGACATTCTGCTTAGATATTATCTAAGGTTGCATATAACTCTAAATTTATAAGCCTATTTTGTTGGATAATTAGTTTTTAATTGCATCCTCATCTATGATCAGTTATGTATGCAAATAATTTCATTATTTTATTTTCACTGTTATTTTAGAACAACAAACTTTTAAAAGTAATGCTACATCGTTGTTGTTGTTCAGCTGTTTCCAACTCACTATTATTTTAGAATAATAAACTTTTTAAAGTAATGTTACATGGTGGTTGTCGTTGCTTGGTCATTTCCAATACTCTGTGACCCATTTGGGGGTTTTCTTGGCAAAATACTGGAATGCTTTGCCATTTCCTTTTCTACACGTTTCATATTTGAGGAACTGAGGCAAAGAGGGCTAAGTGACTTGCTCAGGGTCACACAGCTAGTAAGTGCCTAAGGCCAGATTTGAACCCATGAGTCTTCCTGATTCCAACCCCAGTGCTCTATCATACCGCCTAGCTGCCCCCTACATGGTCCTTTAAATTGACATAATTACAGGCCTTGGTAAGTAAAGAGCCTTATATTCAATAAATCATTCTGAAGGCTTCATAACTAGAGGAGAGGTGTTTAGCACATGCTAGGCACACAGGAGGTACATATTCATAAATACTTCATAAAATTTAGAACTGGTCAGGAATGTCATCTAATCGAATGAGAAGTGTCTTGACTCAATATGATCCAGAGCAAAAGAATGCTTCTTAGGTGGGTTTTTAAAAACTCTTGAGAAAAATATGTACTATTGGGGGTGGAGCCAAGATGGTGGCTGGGAAGCAGTGACTGGCGTGAGCTCCCCACCAAGTCCCTCCAAAAACCTATTAAAAAAAATGGCTCTGAACCAATTCTAGAGCTGCAGAACACACAAAGTGGCAGAGGGAAGCAGGGCCCCAGCCCAGGACAGCCTGGATGGTCTCTGGGTAAGGTCAGTCCCACACGGAGCTCCCAGCCCACAGCTGAGGGAAGCAGAGCTGAGCCAAGCAGAGCCCAGCGCGCGAGGTGCAAACAGACCAGACGC
>JAQQSZ010018200.1:0-10627 GCA_028646595.1 Phalanger gymnotis | reverse complement strand
TTTCTATTTCTCTATCTGGCATTGCAGGATCTGAAAGATGTGACACCCGAGATTAATGTGGTCCTCCTTGGTCGTGGTGGAACAGTCTGTGCTTGGGCACTTTGGTCCCAGACACAACCCTGGAGGGTGGCCTGAGAGTCTGGGCATTTTGTGGGGGAAAGAGGGCCAGGAGCTATAAATTCTAGATGCTTCCCAAAATGGACCTGCATTTCCAATTTTCTTGAATTCTTTGCCACTTGCTTCAGTCCCTAGAGATTAGTCACATGGCCCTGGCTGTCAATAAAAATCCCCTTTAAGACTATCTGGTGCCTTCCTTTGACTGAAAAAATGAGGAGAAGATATAGGAAGCACAGCTAGAGTCTACCATGCACTCAGCTTGTTCTGACAGGCCTTGACACTGCTCCTCTGCTACAACAGGAAGGTGGAGGGAGCCCAGGTTGGGCCCTGGCAGACCTCAGCTACCCTAGACTGTGCTAATAGATCAATGGGGCTGATGGGGATGGGTGAGTGGCAAGGCTTTCAAAATGTGTCTCAGACCTGGGGTAAGATAATGAGGGCTCAGCTTTTCTAGTTCCTTCAAAGGCATGGAGCTGCTTGCCTCTTGGAGTAGTAGAGGAGGATGTTTGGTTTATATTGTGGAAAGAGCCAGCAAAAAAGAATCTGGGGATGCTCTGGCTGGGCTCAGAAAGGCAAGCTTCTCTGTATGCAATAGCATGTAGCTTTAAATGGACAGGTTGGCACACACTGAATGTGTGGGCATTCTGGGACTCCAGCCCCCATAGGAATTCCCACGCTGAGATAGCACAATACCTCCCAGTGCCATCCAAGATGAATAGGTATAGGCTGGGCTTGAAATCCATGGTACTCGAAATGTTGCAGGAAGTTTCTGCTTCCCCATTAAAATAGCACGCTTTGGAACTAGTGTAGAGCCCACTGAAAGGTGAACCAGGAATGCTTCCAGGTGCCAAAGCTCCTCAGAACTGTAAGCTTAGGGTCCATGTGACAAGGATGCACACAACACTCAGCCTTTACCTGGTAGAAGCTTGCCTTCATTTTTCTAAAGCAGATGAAGGTCCAGCCCTGGCGGCGCCCGCTAGGATGCTGCACTGTATACATTTGGGTTTCTAAATGCCTTTTTGTTGCGCATTTGCTTTTATGTTCTCTCTATTTCTCACTGCACGGCCCATGCTGTTTACACTCCCATGGCTCCTAGAATGGGCACCTTGTTTGTAGTTCGTCCCTCGTGATCTAGCATTGTCTTGGCAATGATGGATGTGACAGCCCATCATTCCTTGAGGGCATTAGTGATGAGAGCAAGTAACTCTAGGCTGCCTGTGTTACTCTAGGGCCTGTTCCCCATGTAGTTGCTGTTAGCACAAGAACACCGAACCTGTTCTTTGTGGTTCCCACACATGCAGATTGTGGGTATGTGTATGCATGGAAACATACACATATCTATCTATCACCGAATCACCAATTTAGGTCCAGACTTGGGGGTTTCACTGGTATATATGAAACTCTCGGAGGAGAAGCCTCCCACTGACAGGAGATTTAGAACTTAGAGCGTGCTGGTGACAGAGGCAGAACTTCAACTCAGGTCTTTCTGATTTCAAAGCTCTCCACACTATGCTGCTATTATATATGTACCCATACACGTGCATGCACATCGTTCTATTGCCTGTGTGGCTACAGAAATGAAGAGGTGCTGGATGACTCCCCTGGCTTGAAGACTGAAAAAGGATGCAAGGTTAAGATTGGGCCACAGGAACCCATTTGTGATGGATTGGTTGCATACCACCCCACTAATGAGCATCCAAGGGCCTAAATGGGCTTCATCTGAAGTGCCATGACGGGAGTACAGGTACGTAGGAAGCACTTAATCAGTGCTTATCTATTGACTGTTCACAGAGCTAGATCTGGGTGACTAGTCCAGTGTCCTCATTTTACAGATGAGAAACTGAGGCCCAGAGAGATTAAGGGACTTTGCCAAGGTCACAGAGACAGTAAGTTGCAGAACCAGGATTTGAACTCGGGTCCTGTAACATCGTGGTCAGTAGCAAAATTCAATGTGAATGGCCTTTTGCCAACATGGACATTTCCTGTTATTTCTATGCTCTCTGTATCTCTCTAGAATGTAGCTTCATTCTGGACCTAAAGCACTTGGCCTCCAGTCAATGATGTTGGGTTTGGAAAGCTAGACTCTGATTGGGGCACCTGTGGAGGCAGCCACGACTTACAACCTGGGGGCAGCCTGAACCCACTGTCACCTGTGGAGGCTTGCTTCAGAGCCTGCTCTACTTGCTCCCGGCGTTTGGACTCAAACTCCAGGGCCTCCTGCAGTTTTCTCTTGGCCTTCTTCTCCTTCTTCAGGCGCTTCTGAATCGTAGCTGGAATATACAAAGGTAAAGGATTGGTGAAGACGTGGCCCTTGTGGAGCCAGAACGCCAGGCTGTCTGGAGGGGATGGGCATGCAATGGCTTCCTTCTGCTGTTCTCAGAGGCTGAAATCTCAGCTTTCCCCATGTAGGTTTCAACTGTTCATAAACCCACTAAGACGGGCACTGAGGTTAGAATGCTTCGGGATTTAATAGGCAGCTTTGCCGATATAACTGGCAAAAAGATCTTGTAAAGAGGCAAAGGGCCAGTTGAGTGCGGGTTACTATCTCTTCCATAAATCTAAAAAAGAAAGTAGCTACTGTAATCTGATGAGGGGACAAGTGACGTGCTCTATTTTTAAATTCAGAAATAGTATGTCTTTCTTTGAAAGGCAGCCCTGTTTTATACGTAAGCATGTCACTAGGGCACTACAAATATTTCTAAGAGCAGAATTGTCAGGGAGCCAGTGGCAAGCGCTGCAATCAAACTCAAACAGAAGCCGATGCCCTGATGGCTTCCCACTGACTTAGAAGACCACGAAGGAACGTTATCTGCGTTGTATTGTATTTTTGGTTATTCTGTTAAACATTCTCCAATTACATCTTAATCTGTTTCCCTCAGCACTTAGGAGCTTTGCAGCCACACAGGTGTGAGTTTGACACCTCTGGTATAGAGGATTCTGGAATAAGCCACAGGAAAAAAAGGGTGGCACAGTGGATAGAGCAGTGGGCCCGGAGTCAGAAAGACCTGAGTTCAAATCCAGACTCAGACACTTCCTAGCTGTGTGACCCTGGCAAGTCACTTCACCCTGTTTGCCTCAGTTTCCTCATCTGTAAAATGAAGCTGGAGAAGGAAATGGCGAACCACTCCAGGATCTTTGCCAAGAAAACCACAAAAGGGGTCACAGAGAGTTGGCCATGACTGAAAAATGACTAAACACCACCACCAAAAGAACAAAAAGTAACTTTCTCATTTTTCCAGGTGGGGGAGCGGAAGTAGGCCTCAGCTTTCAGTGTTTTGCCCCTCAGTCTTCACAACTTGACTGACGTGATACGAAGCATTTTTAAGCCCAAGGAATCATGGAATCATCAGTTTATTCCCTGGAGAATTTTGAGACGTGAGCCCAGTGGTCATGGAAAATGATTGGGTTAGAAATTCATGTCAAGATTTTAGGCAGGGAGACCTTCATATTTCTTCCCCCTCTATTATTCACGGATCTGCAAAAATATTTGTTGTGACATGCACGATAAAGCGGCCGTGTCGTATGGTGGAGGGTCGAGAAGATCTCACCTAAAGAACCACTGCTGAACGTGCTGGCCAGAGGTATCAAAACATGTGGTCTCAAGCACATTAAAATGTGTTGGGAATTATTTAACAAAAGAAATGAAATTACAATAAGACACAGATAATATCCTATTTTAAAACTGAGACGGCGTGTGGCCTGAGGAGAGCCTAACGTATCATCTAATAATCCCCATTGCTATTTGAGTTTGACCCTAAAAGGGTTAATGAGTTTAGGCAGGATCTGAACCCAGGTCTTCCCCTCTCCAAGTCCAACACTCCATCCGTCCCACCACGCTGTCTCCCTACAAAAGTGTTACTTACGGATTCACAGTGGGTGCTGATGTGACTGAAAAGGTATTAGAGTGACCTGAGTAGAAGGTAGGGCCTGGAATTTAGTCCTAACTAATTAGGAGCAAGTAATAGCAGTCTCTTTGTGGACTTTGTAGGTTCAAAAGATGGGGACTAGATAGTGATCTTGAAGGTCCCTCCCAGTGCTAATTATATAACAATGTAATTTGCCAGTTTGGGGGAGGGGGGAGGGAACTCTATCCTTGTAAATTGGCAACTCATCACTCAGTAAGTTGCCCTGGGCACTGCCTGATTCTTGCCATGCCCAAGGGCATCGGGCCAGCCTTCTGTCCAATTCACCTTGCTGCCATTCTCAGTCCCCCATCAAAGGTGCATTTTAACTCAGTGCAGATAAAACTTCAGAAGTCTAAGGTAGTGAAGAACAAATTTCCCAGGGGAAAATAATCATAAGGCCGTCTGATTTCTATCATATTCGGTAGGAGAAAAGATAATGCTGTTAGTAAAATTAGTAGATAATATATATATATATATATATATATATATATATATATATATGTATATACATATATATGTATGTATGTATATGTCTGGTATGTTTTAATTTAGGTCATTTTCCTAGAAAAGCCAAATTTTAGTTCAAATATTCTTCACAGTCAGGATTCTGCTGAGTTTTGTGATTGAAAATATCTCATAGCCTATACCATAGTGCCCAGGGAGGTCACATGATGTAGTGAAAAGAATGCTGACTTGGCTGTCGGGAAGTCCTAGGTTCAAAGATTCACTACTTAATTTGCTCCTTGGGGTTCGCTTTCCTCATGTGTAAAATAGAGATGATGGTCCCTGTAGGATCCACCCCACGGGGCTGTCGGGAGGCTCCACTGGGATAACAGAAGAGCTTTGTACCCTTTAAAGCATTGTATAATTGTCACGTATTACTGTTATATTTCAAATGAATGTTTTTAAAGCAACTAGACGGCACAGTGGATGGCCTAGAATGAGGAAGAGCAGAGTTCAAATCCAACCTCAGCTTGCTCGTTTATAAAATGGGGATAATAACAGGCTGTTGTGAGGATCAAATGAGATCGTAATTGCCCAGAACCAATAAGGAGCTATAATTACACAGTATGAAACGTCATTTTTTTACCTTCTGCGCCGCTTGTTCTCTAAAGGAAAAGGAAGGGGAGCAGTAGAGCTTCATTATTACATTTAATTAACGGAATTTCAACTGGGTGCTCACCGCAGCAAGCCAGTCCTTTTATTCTCCCCCAAATAATCCTCTATCTTATTCCCTACAAAAGCTATTCCAAAACTTCTCTTCTAAGGTTCCCATACCTTCCCCCTGTCAGCGGAGGACCACGCCTTTTACTTTACCAAGGAAATGGAGATTCCCCCTTCCCAACTTCTCTTCATTTCAAAACCGACATCGACCCCGCATTCTCTCCTTCTTTATTCTCTGATGAAGTGCCCCCACCTGGCCAAGACCAGTCTTTCTATATGTGCCTCCATCCCAACCTTTCCTGTCTTCCCCTTCCAATATCCCCCTTTCCTCAAGGTTTCAATTCCTCCCTATCTGGTTCATTTCCTACTGACTTCGAATATGTCCAGGCCTCACCAAACCTTCTCATCCCAATTCATAGAAAAAGCTATCAATGCTGCTTCTACCCCCTCTTCTCTAGCAGGCTTCTGGCCTCCTCACCTCTGAAGAGAAGCTGTTCTCTCCAAAGTTACCAATGGCCTCTTCATTGCCTAACATGATGAAAAGGCCCCATCTTTCTCCCCCTCTTTGCTTTATCAGGCACTGGGGGTCAGTCTTCTTCCTCCCATATACCTAAGCAGTTGTCATCTCCTGTCCTTTCCCCTTCCACACCAGCCTCCAGCCACCCTGCAGCCGAGGCCCTCATCACCTCAGCCTCCCAATTGATCTCTCTGCCTCAAGTCTTTCCTCATTCTACTCTATCCTCCCCTTGGGTGAAGACCTGTTCCTGTCATCCTTTTCCTGCTTCTCAGTCAATGGACTCCAAAAGCTGCCTGGCTGCCCCTAGGATAAAACACAAACTTCCATTTAATTCTGAAAGTCCTTCACACCCTGGCCCCAGCCTATCTTTCCCACCTCACTATACATCCCCATATACTTGTGATTATTCTGTTTCTATCTATCCTACCCACACACACACACACACACGAGTTTATATGGACTTGTCTCCTCTATTCAAGTGCCAACCCTCTTTCATTCTTTGTATCATCTCCACCACATCGTAGGCACTTAGTAAATGCTGATTGATGGAATGGAATTTCCACACTTACAGCTGAGGATGAGTCAGTCTTGCTGGAGCTACTGTAACAGCCTACAGTAACCTACAGTCAGAAAGTCAGAAATTTTTAATAACATTTCCCAATTTAATCCGTATGTTTCCATAAAACTCAGGGAGGGAACTTCCATTATCCAATAGGCTAGAGAGTTCATAATTTGCCATAATTGAATTTGTTCAGTCGAAAGACTACTAGATTGAGAATCATGAGTCCTGGCTTTAAATTTTATACTGCCTGTGACACCGTGGCTAGGTCCATGAGCTGATGGTTAAACCGACCCAACCATAGACGGGCTTATTAAGACACCTTGGGTCCCGTTCTGCATTCAATTTTGGAGAAGTCATTCCCCAACATTGGAAGAAAACCTTCCCCCCGCCCTTAATTCTTCTTAATTTTCTTCCTTTACCGCCTCTGATTCCAGTTGGGGTTTCCTGAGCATTTTGATTTAATTGTTAAAATGCCAGAATTCGTTTAGAAATAAAACTATGTACTATAGACTTGATAGGAATTGTGGCTGATTTACTCTAAAAGAGGAAAAACCCCAGCTCCTTGCATGTCACTGTGACTTGGGAAATGATTATTTGATTTCACCAAAAGAAAAAAGTTCCAGTATGAATGCTTAAGGATCAGTTCCCCAAGTAGTTGGGAAGGTTCACAGACAATAAGAAGTAAGTAGTGGGTATCATTATCTGAATAATGCTAGTCAGTAAGCATGCCAGTGAAGAGAGAGGAGAGGCCAGGTCTCAAATTCTCTCGATACCCTGGCTGTTGTTCCTCTACCTTCAGCCCCTGCACCTGGCCATCGTGAGACAGCAGCTTCCTAAGCCCTGAGGTTCGGAAGGCTAGTAGTGAAGTATGGGGAAAAAAGAGGGACCAGAAGCTTATAACACCTCTGTGATTTCACCACTTTGAGAAGTTCCCAGTGTGAAAACTCCTTCCATGAAAGTAGACTGGTAATTTAGACTCGCAGATTTAGAGCTACAAAGGACCCTGAATGTCATCTAATCTACTCTCATTTTATAGATGAGGAAACCGAGGCTTGGGGGCAGTCAAGCAATTATCGAATGTCATCCAAGTAGTAAGAAGAGCTAGGATTTGACCCCATCTTCTGGGCTTCCAAACCAGCCACTTTCCACCAGAGCAGGGTGTTATGGCCTGGGGCAATGAGAGGGGAAGTAACTTGGCCAGGGTCATAGAGCTAAAATGTATCAGAGGCAAGAGTCTCTAGCCACTGTCACAAATAAGGACATGGTCTGCCACCTGGCCAGAAAGAAGCACTGAGTAAGTGCCTCCTATGTGGTGGACATTGTGCTTAGCATGTCACAGAAGTGAGGATGGATATCATGAATAGCACCTGTATGCTGGCCCTTCCACTTTGCCAAGTGCTTTCCTTGAAATGACCCTGGGAGGCCTGTCACACCAGGGAGGGCCTAGAGCTCTGAGGGGTCAACACAGCTCAAGAGCGCCTAATACTGTCATTAATAATTGTCAATAATATCATCAGGAGCTCCCTCGCCCCAATCCCTGCATTTCCATGATGAGAAAACGACCTAAATTGGATTTTGCACTTAGTCACAGAACCCGGATTCAAATTCCACCTTGACTGCTCCCTGCCTCTTCGACTTGGGCCATCATTCTCATCTCTCCTCCACTGAAGCCTTGGTCTGTGCCCTGGGGTGTACCTGCCACATATCCACCCCCAGCTCTCTTGTATGTTACATTCCTCCATTTCAGTGGAAGCTTGTTGCAGGCAAGGACTATCTTGCTTGCTTGCATTTTGCATTATAATAAGCGCTCAGTAAATGTTTTATGTATCTTAAGCAAGCCACTCAAGCTTTTAGGGTCTCAGTTTCCTCATCTATAAAAAGGGCTTGAACTGGATGACCACTGGGGCCACTTCCAGCTCTAAATCTCTGATCCTTAATCTCTCCAAATAATAGCTACCTACTTGAGACCTTCTGGTGGGCCAGACAGGTTGGACTGTACGGGAAAAAAGAAGCTTGGACCAACTTTTTTTATAAGAAACCAACCAAGAACATAACCAAAAATGAAGGGGTGCCTCGGAGCTCCTGTGGCCAGTGCTTACTGCATGAGGCAAGAGGAAAATTTCAAGGCCTATTTATATCCACCTACAAAAGGCAAGGAGGGAGCTTTCATTTGTCAGGGGCTTCTCCACTAAGCAAATGCTAATTTGTATGACTGTGTCAGTCTCAATGCCTGACTCGGACTGCCAAATGATGGAAATTCACTAATTGTCTCAAAGTGTAGAAAAATGATTTCACCTTTGCTTTCTCTAGTCTTCACTGAATTAGCCAAGATAAGAAGGTTTAGTTCTCCTTGAATTCAATGACTAAATTTCCATTCTGAGGAAGAATAATGATTGCAACCTCAAGGGAAAAAGTCTTCCCGAGAACAGCCCTGCACAGGCAGCAGGGAAGTCAATAAGCAGGATGTCACTGCTTGCAGCCAATTTGGACAAGCCTCCTGACAATGGACTTGCCACCGCTAGTAGTTAGGGGCTGTGACTGTCCCTGGCCTCTCCATCCTCCAGCCTGCCATTGGGGCATCTGGGGTAGGAAGTGAGGGAGGGATGAGGAGGGAGTGAGGGAGGGATGAGGAGGGAGAGAGGGAGGGAAGACTTTTTGTTTGGGGGGAGCACTTGTGGTGAAGGCCTTAGTACCTAATGTAAGGTTTTGATAGATGTCATCACTGTTGTCCATTACCTGCCATTTATATAACATGTTAAGGTAGTCAAAGTGCTTTGCAGGTATTCTCTCTTCAGCCTCACGAGAGGATGAGATGGGTGGTTACAGGTATTATCCCTATTTTAGGAACAGAGAGTTGAAGTGGTCACGTGGTTAATACATGGTAGAAGCAAAATCTGCATTCATTATTTGACCATCTTCAGGTTTTTTTTTCCTTTTCTTCCTTTCTTGGCCTGGGGTGGGGGGAAGACAATGACGCATGGTTCAGACCTGTCACTTGTTCCATGGAGCAACTCCTTTGACTGATGCAGGCTGGTAATTTATTTGTAATGCAGTCTTAGAAAGTTGCCCTAGACACCAAGGTTAAGTGTCTGGCTCAAGCTCATTTAGAAGGTACATGTCTGAGGTAACATTTGAACTCAGGTTTTCTGGGCTCCAAGGCTCTTCTACCTATTAGACCAAGAGTCAAAAGAACCATAGTAGCCAGCATTTGCCAGTGCTAGGCCTCACTCTCAGTATGGACAGAACCCTCAGCCTCAGCCTCTTGTTCTCCATACATCACTCTGGATTCCCTCACTGATGGCCGCCTGGATGGTGGCTTTTGGCAGCTACTGTTAAGACAGCCTTCAAGCCGCCACACTCACCTCTGCTTTGCAGCTCCACAGCAAGCTGTCTTTCCAGGGTCTCTCTTAGCTCCCTCTCTCTGAAGAGCTCCATTCTCAGCTCTTTCTTCTCCTGCTGCATCTGCTTCTCTTGGATACGGGCATTGTCAAGAGCCACTTTCAGGAGGCCCTAGGCAAAAACCAAAGCACAATTCTTCAAGTTCAGTCTCTTTGTCTTGATGCCTCAGAGATGATTAAATAGCTGCAATAAATACCCATCTAAAGAGAAACATTGTTTGGATTGGAAAACACCTTCATTTACATTTGGCTACTACATTATCAAGCCCAGTCTTTGTTTTAGTAATCTCCCCTATGCCTCTACACCCAGGATGTAGAAAAGGCCCCTTCCTGTCCTCATCTAAGATGATCACCAGCCACAGAGAGACTCCATCTGCTTGCCTGGCAATGAATGAGCTGGGGTGGGGCGGAGGGAAGAGAAACACATGCTTTTTTTTTTTAACCTCATGATAATAAAGAAAAATGGTAGCATATACTTAAAATGGGATCGTTAAGCTGATCCGAACTGCCTACAAGACCAGTATATCAAAGAAGAAGTGATCTTCCAAAAAGATTTTTCATCTCCTGGATTTCACATTTTGTCACTACACACAACTTAACAATGTACACAACAGTAACAAAACTCAAGTCAAACACGATGGCCAGTGCTGTCACCACTGTTTCAAAATTAAACCTTCCATTAACAATCGGCATCCACAGAAGCAGACAGTGATGTATCTTACTGGTCTCCATTTCTGCACTAGGCAGTTCTACTCAGGTGTTTTGGGAAAATGTATTTTGTAATGTGTTTGTTGGGAAGTGTACTAATGTTAAGGGGAAAAAGGACTTTTCAGCTCTAGAGGTGACAGAATGTTTCAGAAGGCCGCCTTCCATCTCCCCATCCTAAAGACCAGAGCAATTCGGGCCCTAAACCTTGGTATTGTTAGAAATGAAGCAAGTATAGCTTTACACAGGCTATAATCAA
>JAQQSZ010018199.1:0-10627 GCA_028646595.1 Phalanger gymnotis | reverse complement strand
CATTGGAAGTTTTCTTGGCAGAGATAATGGAGTGGTTTGCTATTTTCTTTTCGTGTGTCTCCATTTTACAGATAAGGAACTGAGGCAAACAGGGTTAAGTGACCTGCCCAGGCTCACACAGCTAACTGTCTGAGGTGGGATTTTAGTTAAGGTCTTCTTGACTCCAGGCCCAGCACCCTATACATGGCACCTCTTAGCTGCCTATACTTACTCTTCGGGTCATCCTTGTGTGATATCCCGGTCATGGCTGTCTTTAATATATTGGGTAATTAAAGTAAACAAAATATATAAGAGGACCAGACCTGGGAAATCCCTACATTTCATCTCTTCACTGCTAAAGTCCTTAATGAGGTTTTCAAATAGTTTGATGCTACAATGGTTGTTTTAGAAAGAAACGATCTCAATGTTCAGCATAGCCCTAAGGTCAATGGAATGACTTTGAATGTCTCTACTTGCCACAGGGAAATTTATTAAGAGAAACATAATTCATCAGTTTAGACTTTCTTAGCTTTTAAAGAAATGTGGCTTATCTAAATCTCATAACTGCCCTTCAAAAAAATCTAAAAAAGGAAGACAAAATTGTTGTTGATTAAATGCTTATTAAAAGGTAATATATTAGCCACATACGGCCAAATTTATAATAAAACCAATTTATGTTTCCTATGTGCTATGAATACAACTTACAATTAGGTTCTATTGTACAATAGTAATTTTAATAATAGCTCACATTTAAACAGCACTTTAAGATTTACAAAGCAGTTTTCTTTCATCGAGCACATGGGATAGGAAATACAAATATTATTAGCCTTATTTTGCAAATAAGGAAACCAGAGCTCAGAAAGGTTAAATAATTTACCAAAGGTCACCTAGTTAGTAAGCACTGGAGCCAGAATCAATGTAAATTGTAGCCTTCCATCCATTTTTATAGAATTCTGAGGATAATTGTATTATTCAAATAATCCTAGCAGGATATTTATTTGTCTGCTTTTATGACACATTGTCAGTCGTAGTTGTGATTTTTATGATCCAACTCCCTGATTAGGAATGAAACCCATTATAACACTGAATCTATTGGGGAAAAGGGGAAATCAGACTGCTTTTTGATATGCTAATTCACAGTGGTACATCTTTCTTTATGTTTTTCAGAAACATTTTGAGGGCAAAAAGTATAGATTCTATAGCCTTTATAAAATGTTTTTAAAAGGGCTACATCTGTACTACATTCAAATACAAGTAAATAGTGATGGCTAACCAAGTTGGGCAAAGCAGGGGGCCTGCCAGATGTGTTTGAATGAGCAGCTATCAATCATTTGTAATTTGCACCTTGTTTATAAACGTGTACAACTTAAATGCCTGCAAATAGCTTAGTCTCGGGAGTAGAAGAAATGGCTCCCCTTATAACCTTGTTTACACTGTTAATTTGCTTAGCAGACCCCCTTTTTTCCATAGATGGTGAACTTTACCCCAACACAAGTGCAAATTTTCCCACATCCTGGATCACAGCCGTCAGAATTCAGGAAGCTTTATTATGCACTAAGGAAAAACTATGATACCTCACCATATTCCATCATTCACAGCACCAGCTGTCAGTGCTAAAGACAGACGTGCAGGCAAATGACTAGAGAACCATGGCTGAGGGGTTGGTCACTGTGTCCTTCCTGATGGGGCAGGAGAGTTGATAGCAAGTCATTCTCATTGAGTTGGAGAGGTGGTACAGTGGATGGTAATGGACTGGGAGTCTGGAAGACTTGACTTCAAATCC
The DNA here is from genome assembly GCA_028646595.1 of Phalanger gymnotis. Lineage (NCBI taxonomy): Eukaryota > Metazoa > Chordata > Mammalia > Diprotodontia > Phalangeridae > Phalanger > Phalanger gymnotis. The sequence goes on along the minus strand of JAQQSZ010018199.1, from coordinate 8,865 downwards.
TTACTAGGTATATGACCCTGGGAAAATGATTTGACTTCATTAAGCCTGAGACTCCTCAACTGTAAAGAGGGATAATAACAGCATCTACCACCCATAGTTGTTATGAGGGAAAAATGAGATTATATAATATATATGTGTGTATACACACATACACATATCTATACACATATGCACATGTATATATACATATATGTATGCACATACACATACATATATACATATGCATATATACACATACATAACATACACACGTAGACATATACACATACATATATACATATATACACCTACACACGTATATACATACACATATAAACACACATGCACATATGAACACATATATACTTATATATACATATATAAATATACACATACATGCATATATATATACACATGCATATATATGTACATATACACATGTATGCATGCATACATGCATATACAGAGAGAGATAGAGACAGAGAGTTGTCCCTTCCACATTGCGGAAGTTAGGGGGAAGGTGCCCCAGCTATATGGAAAATCTACATAAAATTTTTTTGTCTTCATTTTGTACCAGAGAAGTCCAAATTTTTCTTTTTATTTTATGGGGTATTTCCAGTATCTTATTGTAAAATCTGGGCTGATGTTATACAATACTATACATATATTTTATGCGTTTCTGAGTTTCTAAATTTTTTTCTCTGTTCTCTGCTGGTCTTCACATGTCATCTGCAGCTTCCACAAAATTCCCCCAAAATTCCCATTTAATTTTTTTTACTGGCCTGTGATACATTGAAATGACGATGGGGAAAGTCGTGATGTGGAAGGGATAACTGTCAAGTACTTTGTAAACCTAAAAGCACCATGCATGAGATTCTGAGATTTATGGATAGGGACCCTGTGAACTTGAATAAGCTAATAATAATGATGATGATAATGAATATGAATTTATTTCTTGGGGTCTCTTGAGATTGAACACAAGTTAGGAAGAGATCCAGCTACTATGAGAGTTTCCATGCTTTAGCTCCTATCTAGCCCTCTATTACTGTGAGGTAAGATTTCTTCAGAATGAATAAAAAAAAACCAAAAATGAATAGAAAGACTTCATTTCTTAGGCAGTGTTCACCAATAAAGGCCTAGGTGGAGAAGAAGAAGAGCTGGACTCTGGCTTGAGCTCTGTCCTTAATTCCCACTATGATCTTGGTTAATTGTTGGGACTGCTTACCAGGCGAATGAGGATAATAACATGTATGTCACATATGTACAAAAAGTATTCTGAGGCTTAAATAAGGTGACGGATGGAAGAGGTGTTCTGAAACTAGAAATAGGTAATATTTATACAACGCTTTTATTATTTTAAAGTGATGGCATGATAGTGCATCTCCTCTTGGAAATAGTGAATTCTCCAGAGGAAGCTATTCATTTGGAATTAACAAAAGAGATGGGGTACACCTGTAGATGGGGTGCACGTTCATGGTATAGGAAAGAAAAGGGAATTTATGACTTCAATTGTTGGAATAATTAGAAAACAGTTTAATATAATGTGATATGCACTGGCTTCAAGAGAATGAAGTATAGACTGCAGTAGTTGAAAAAGGCTTCCTTGGAGAAGAGACTCTGGGTTCAAAGTTGATGAGTTGGGTTCAGGGACCTGGGTTCAAATCCTTTATCCGAGGTACAATATGAATATTTTCTATTAACTTCCCTTGGTCTTACTTTCCTTACCTGTACAATGAGAAGGGTGGACTAGATGTCATTTCCACCTGTAAAGTTTTAGTCCTCTACCTTGAGTTGGGTTCCGAAAGCTAAACTGTAACCTACAGAACAGTATCCCATCCCTGGGTTCAATTTTGGGGGTGGCCCTCATCACTCTTGTTTTGACTAGCTCAGCTCCCACCTAGAGTTCCTTTTAGGAAATCTCAAAACATAATTTGGATATACCTCCTGTTTGGGTCTCCACAGCTGCTGGTAAATGGGTCCCTAGCTCCCGTACAAGCACTCAAGGTAGCAGTACGTATCTAGTACAAAAGCGCCTTTATTTCACCCAACAGACAGAGTGTAGAAGACACAAAGGAATCACACAGACTCATAAACAATGCAAAAAAACATATACAAGCCTTCCAGTAGCCCATGAAACATCGGTAAAATCCTCCCTCTGTGGTGAATCCCACATTCTTTCAGAACCCTATACAGAGTCCCAGACTCATAGTGCCTCCCTGTGGTTTAAATTTCCCTCAAAAGGGAAGCAAGTTGGAATGACTAGAAAAGCAAACCCTTGTCATTATAAGTTGTACCCTAATCCTAGGGATGCATGTAGACCTCCAGCCTTATAGTACTACCAAAAAGTCTTGAATCCCTCCCAGAAGGAAAATAAACCTGAGGATACCATAGAGGCAACTTCCTTGCAGATGAATCTACACTGAACAAACCACAGTAGCAGGGGAGGATAAAATGCAATTCCTTTCTTCTCTCCATATTGCTCAAGAAGTTCCCTCACTCAAGAAGTTTCTTTACCATATTTCTAGATTTTTTCCAATAAAAACTGAACATGAAAGTCCACAAATTTTGCCAACTCTATTGGATTCTTTTGTAGTTCTTGGAAGAGATGTAAAAACAGATTCAGTACTTGGTGCCAGACAGAATGGAATGGTACCTTTGCCAATTCCATTTTTATTCCTTCTCTCACTAGAAGGTTGGAGCCCAGAACTTCCCAGACCATTGACAACACTCAAGAAATCCTCTTTGCTCTACCCAGGAGGTTGCGGTTTAAGAGTACTCAACTTTGTTTCTCTACAGTTGGGTCCAGGAACTCAGAATCCAACTATATGGGTGAAAATAAATGTTCATTTGCAATATTTCAATGCCTTGTGGCCCAAGTTAGCCATGAAAGGCTCCCAGGGGAAGGATGCATGTATACATAGGCTTCTCTTCCGCCCCCAATTCTGCTCTTAGCTCAGTTGTACTCTAGCTTGTTCTTTGAAAAAGGAATAAGGGAAAAAGAAAGATTCTGAAATTGTACCTTATTCTTTATAGCCCAGAATAAATGGATGACTCCTATCCACAGCAGTCTTAACCACCTAATCATCCTCAATCCATAAGCTGCAAAGTCCTACATCAATTCATCAAGTTGAGGACCTTCTGCCTCTATATTGATGATCCTATATCCAGAGGAATCCCTTGATCAATCCCCTCAGTATAACTAAAATTTATGTAAAACCTCTCAATCTGTTAAAAAAAATTCATATACATTTTTAAATTCTTTTAACAACTCTATGAAGTAAGCAAGTATTGAATTGAATTGGATGGGGAGTTGAGACATAGGTCCTAGCCCTGATATTGCTGCTAACTGATTATATGATCTTAGACAAGTTGTTTTTTTCTGTCTGGGCCTCAATTTCTTCATCTGTAAATCAAAGGTTGACTCCTAGACCAATCAATCAAAAAACATTAACAGTTTAATACATGCCAGAAACTGTTCTAAGCCCTAAGGTTCCTCCTAGCTCTGATATTCTTTGCTTTTATGAGAAAAATGATAACCTACATATAATTTTAAAGAGAATGTTGAATAAAGAGTTGATGAATAAAGAGGCCAGATGAGGATAGGCTTCCAGGAGAAAGTGAATCCCTATGGCTCTTTCTTTGTCTCTAGGGCAAAGATCTCAAACTCAAGAGCCCACACAGATGTATATCTTATGCAATCTTTTGTCTTTGTGAGGAGAAGCAACAATGTAGGTAATAGTGATATAAATAGATGAGTTTCTCTAATAAATATGATAGAAACAAGCATTTTACTGGCCTAGGAGACATAGTAAGAAATAGTCACGATCCATGCATAGCCCGCACCTGGTTTACAGCTGCGGACCATTTGGATGTTCAATAAAACCCTGTTGAGTGACTATTGTGTGCCTCCTGCTTGGTCTCTATATAATGAAACTTGACATCTCACTATTCATGCAGAAGCCTCTTAATAGACCAAGTTGTCACTTCCAGCCCCACAGCTGAAAGACAAGATGGTTGACAGTCATGGCCTAGATGGATTTTGTCAGGCACACTGCAGAATGTAAAACTCAGGAAAGGTAGCCCAGCCAGCTGTGACTGGGGCTTACCAGAAGGCCTAGATGCTTCTGTCTTTTTTTTTTTAATTACTGGAAAGTTCACTAGAGATCATCTAGTCCAACATGCTCGTTTTACAGAAGAGGAAATCAAGGGGAGGTTGAATCTCTAGTACCTAGTACAGTGACTTCAATCAATAATTATTATTAGGTACTTACCACGAGTAGACATTGTCCTAGGCGCAGGAGATATAAAGACAAAAATGATCCCTGTCTTCAAAGAGCCTGTGGTTGGTCATGCCTCACACATGCTCAGTGAATTCTTGTGGAATTGAAGTGAATTGAGAAGACTTACTCTAGATCACACAGCACATGAGTCAAAATTAAAACCCAGTGCTTCCTAACCTGTAGTTGTGTATTCTTACTGAGTATCTCTTGTAAGTGTAGAATTGTCCTAGATGCCAAGAAGGGGACACACAAAAGAAAAGTAACAAGGGTAGATTCGTGCCTTTCTAGAGTTTACTTAAAATGATCTCTTTGCTCTTAAGATTGGTCTACAATTACAGTGAAACAGTGCTCAAACCAGTTTACTTGTCAGGTGGGATCTCAGTTAACCTTAGTCTCCATGTTGTGATTTCAAAGTAAGTAGGAAGGGCTCTTGAGAAAATGGTTGCTATGTTCAGTGATGACAAAAATCTCTTTACCAAACATTTATTTCTTTATTTAAAGGAGAAAAACTGTTAAGTAAAGGAAAATTTTTGCATTAAATATCTCTAATAGAAGTCTAGTATCAAAGATCTGATACATACGTATAAGACCAAGAGCCATTCTCCAAAAGATAAGTGGTTCAAGGATATTGACAGATACTTGACAGGAGAAGAAATGGAAATGATCAACAGCTGTATGAAACATTGCTCCAATCACTAAAAGTAGAAATGCAAATTAAAGCAACTCTGAGGTTTTAACTGATACCCATCCAATCAGAAATGAAAATTCCCAAATGGGACCATGTTGGAGGAATTGTGGGAAGATATAGACACTAATAAATTCATGGTGGGGCAATGAATTGGTGAGGCTATTCTGAAAATCAATTTGAATTTATGTGAGAAAAGTTACGAAATTCTTTATACCCTTTCACTCAGCAACCTCACTACTAAGCATAGACACCAAGGAAGTCAAAGACAGAAAGAAAGTGCATGTTTGTGAGTTTATATACACAGTATATTTATTACATGAAATAAATAAAATACTATTTATTACACACATACACACAAATTCACACATGCACACATACACTCATGCATGCAAATATTTCTAGTATATCATCCAAACATGGAAACAAAATGAATGCCCATCTAATAGGAAATGGCTAAATTTTTGTAAATGAAAATGTGTTCCTTTTTATGAATATATTGAGATGTCGTTGTGCCATAAGGAATTCAGGGAAACACATGAAGACATACTAATTGATGTGGTAAAGAAAATCGATCCAAGAGAACAAAATACATGACAGCAACAACAATAATAAAAATAATATGTAGTCAAACTCTGATAAATTATATTGAACAACCATAATCCTGGAGAACTGATAAGGAAACACATCTTTCTCTTCTCAATAGATAGATGTGCAAGATAAATATGGAATGTAGTGTGTATATACATACTTTATTCCAAGGAAAAGTTTGGTAGAGGAATGGAGGATGAGGAAGGGCAGAGTTAAAGAGAAATAACTATGGTGTGAAGACAAAAAATAACAACAACATTTTTTAAAACTGGACATAAGATGTCATATTGTCCAATCCATTATAGATGGGGATACTGAGTCAAGTAGAGTGGAACTGATTTGTAACTGGCAGTATTGAGACTTGCACCCAGTTTCTCTTATTCCAAATCCAGCGTAGTTTGATACTACACAGTTCTGACTGAGATAGATTATATCTTTTAAGGAATAAATGACCAGATTTTATATCTTTAGCAAACTCCATAGCATTCTGCCCATAAGATGTCCTCACTCGTAGAAGGTGATGATAAAAGCAGATCTGGACATTTTAGAAATACTTCAGAGGTAAGAGTTGAAAAAAAAAGTTTGCTAATTAAAAATAACCAGCCTACAACATTCAATTTCCTGAGTGATCTTTGACTCTTACTATGTGCCTAATTCCAGATATTTCCCCCATATGGTTTCGACCTCCTATGAGAAAAAACAGTTATTTATCACAGGCCAAGGTGTTTCTTCCTGCCCCTGGTTTCCTCAGACTCCACAATACCAGAGCACCGAAGGCCAGGTAGGGAGCTGTACCATGCCACCCTTTGGTGGCACCCTCATCCATGCCCCCCTACTAGGGGTCTCACGCTCTTCATCTTCTTTGATTCTGACTTGCTGCCCATGTCCCTGGTGGTCTCAGCTGTTCTCCATAGCACATTAAAGACTTGCTGTCTCTATTAGCCACCAATAATGCACTAATACATTCTTCCTTCTATTACCTCGGACACTAATTTGGTGGAATTGGATAGTGACAGTACATTGATGTTGTCGAGGTTAATGACCCAGCAATTTACAAGATAAGTCACATTAGTAGTCAAATTGATTGTAATCATTGTTTCACTGAACAGCATCAACATTAAATACAGTATGTGGCGCCTGGGCCTTCCTTCACTACCCCATTAGTGGAGAGACCACTGGAATCTTTGCCCTTCATAGCTACCCTCAGGCTGCAGAGAGGAGTGTTTGGGGCTGCAATACACGCAATACATACACTGGAGGAGGATCCAAGTGTAAAGCACAAAGGCTGTTGCATCACATTTGACTCATTTCAGGAAACTCCCTTGAAAATGGTGTTTATTCAACCTTCTTTCTGCCAGGATTAATGGATTACCTACTGGCAGGCAGCATACATGATATAATAGAAAGAGTGATGAGCTTTGTCATGGGACAGAAGTGCAAATCCCAGCTCTGCCACTTATTACCTGTGTGACCTTGGGCAAGTCAATTCTGAGCTTTTGTTTCCTCATCTGGAAAATGAAATGGGTGGATAAGGGTATCTTCTAGCTTTTGATCTGCAGGCACTGGGGTAATTGCTACACTGGGTACAAGTATACACAACCCATGATCTCAGTGCAAACAATCTGGTTGGGGAGACAAGCCACGCCTAAGAGAGGAATCTGCAAGATGGGGTTCCAATTGAGTGACACAAAAAAAAATATTCAGTCTATAGGAATTCAGAGGAAGGAGAATTCATGATAGGCTAGTGGTCAGTGGAGGCTTTTTGGAGGATAGATATTAGGATCATAGACTCAGTCACTTAGTGGCTACCAAGTACAGTCCTCTTATGATGGTACAGATGAGGGAGATAAAGCCCAGAAAAGTTAAAGTAATTTTTCTGAGGTTGTATAGGCAGTAAGGAGAGAGCCAGGATTCTAACTTGGGTCTTCTGATACCAAAGCTGATACTCTTTCCCCAAGAACTTGCTGTCTTTTGTAAATGGGACTTGAGTTGAACTTTCAAGAATGGATTTTCATTTGTGCAGATAAAGGATGAGGGGGAAGGGAGAGAGAGAAAAGAGAGAAATGAAGACTATTAGGGTGAAATACTATCTTTAAATTATAAGATTTAGAACTAGAAGGGAATTAGATGACCTATTCCAATCTCTCATTTTACAAAGGAGGGAAGTGAGGCTGAGACAGGAGGAATGACTTGGTCAAAGTCACACAGTTCATGAAGGCGGGATCAGAACGCAGTGCTCTTTCCCCCTCATAAAGCTGTTTTCCCCATAGGGCATCCTAGGATTTGGAACTGGAAGAAACTCTAGAGACCATCTACTCTAAATCTGTCATTTTTGCAAATGAGAAAGATGAGGCCCAGATATCTCAATGGGCTTTTCCAAAGCCACATGAATAATAAATGGCAGGCTAGGAATTCAGTATTCTATGTGTGTGCTTGTATGTGTCTGTTGTGCTTGTTTTCATACCATCTTGTTGTATAAATATTCACATTGTCAGATAAGGAAAGGTCCCAAAATTCTCTCCCCCCTGCTTTTTTTTTGAATGGAGAATAGGGGGAGGTTGTTGGGTGGAGAAAGGAGGAATATCCTTATATAGCACACCATATACAATAAAATGAATGTAGAAAAAACTTTGTCAGCACTCTTAACCTTACATTCAAATGTACACATTTACCTGCCCATACCTGGGGGCTCAGATCTGTTTACATCCTGGGAACAGTTCAGTAGATGAGGTATGACTATCAAGTAATACAATGTTCTTAGAGTTAGGATGTCAATCAGACTGGAAAGCATTTTAGAGATCAGTCAATTCCCCAGGAGAGTGACAAGAGCCAGTAATTCCATCTGCCTTGTCACTACAACCTGATGTAGGTTGACTTGCAGCTGAGACTCCCCATGAGTGCTGTGTCTCCCATTAGAATGTGAGCTCCTTAGTCAAGTTATGGAGAAGAACTGTGATCAATGAAATGAATCATGTGAAAGAAGAAACAGGACCAAAAAAAACCCCCAAAAACAAAAGAGAGAAAAAGAAAAAAAAAAGGAATGGGGAAAGCTAGCATGAAGTGTGCCTCAATCTGCATTCATACTTCATAGTTCTTTCTCTGGGTGTAGATAGCATTCTCCATCGTGAGTCCTTTGGAGTTGTCTTTGTACCTTCTGTTGCTGAGAAGAGTGAAGTCTGTCAGGGTTGGTTAAGGGTCGAGGGTCTCATTTTCCATAGCTTATTCCTGCTGAAATTGGACGTAGAGCTGTCCCTGCCCCAAGAGTCCCATTCCAGAGGCCAGTTCTTTAGCGAGCTGGCAGGAATTCCAAGAATACTACATGCTTAGGCA
>JAQQSZ010018198.1:0-10627 GCA_028646595.1 Phalanger gymnotis | reverse complement strand
TTTTCCAATGAGATATTTCACATTGTCTTCCATTTTTTCATTCCTTTGGTTCTGCTTTGTAATATCTTGATTTCTCATCAAGTCACTAGCTTCCACTTGTTCCAATCTAATTTTTAAGGTAGTATTTTCTTCAGTAGTCATTTGGACTTTTTTTTTTTCCATTTGGCTACTTCTGTCTTTCAAGGCATTACTCTCATTATTAGCTTTTTGGGGCTCTTTTGCCATTTGAGTTAGTCTATTTTTAAGGTGTTATTTTCTTCAGTATTTTTTGGGGTCTCCTTTAGCCAGTCATTGACTTATTTTTCATGGTTTTCTTGCATCACTCTCATTTCTTTTCCCAATTTTCCCTCTACTTCTCTAACTTGCTTTTCCAAATCCTTTTTGAGCTCTTCCATGGCCTGAGACCAATTCATATTTTTCTTGGAGGTTTTGATGTAGGCTGTTTGACTTTGTTGACTTCTCTTGGCTGTATGTTTTTGTCTTCTTCATCACCAAAGAAAAGTTCCAAAGTCTGAGTCTGAATCTGAGTCTGTTTGCACTGCCTGGTCATGTTCCCAGCCAACTACTTGACCCTTGAGTTTTTTGTTGGGGTATAACTGCTTGTAGAGTGGAGAGTACTTTGTCCTAAGCTTGAGGGGCTGTGCTGTTGTTTTCAGTGCTATTTCTGCACAGCAAGCTCAGCCACACCAGTGCTCCTCCTCCCCCAAGAATTGCCAGCCTGGACTGGATTCAGATCTAAGCAGACTCTGCCCTCTCGTTCTGATCTGCCACTTGATTCCTCCAACCAGGTGGGCCTTGGGCTAGAAGCAACTGCAGCTGTAGCTCTGTAAGCAGCCTCAGAGCTGCGTCACCTCCACTGCCCCAGGGCAGTGGCTGAACAGTGAACTCCTTTCACCCTACTCTATCCCAGCAGCTTTTCCCATTAACCTTTTCTGTTGTATTTGGTGTCTGTGGGTTGAGAAGTATAGTTACTGCCACAGCTCACTGATTCAAGGCGCTAGGCTCTGTTCCGCCCAGCTCTCGGTCTGGTTGGTCCAGGTGTGGCTCTTGCTGGGCTCTGCTCTGCTCCCAGTTCTGTGTGGTAGACCTTACGCCATGACTATCCAGGCTGTCCTGGGCTGGAGCCCTGCTTACCTCTGCTATTTCGTGGGTTCTGCAGTTCTAGAATTTGTTCAGAGCCATTTTTTATAGGTGTTTGGAGGGACCTGGGAGGGAGCTCACACAAGTCCTTGCTTTCCAGCCACCATCTTGGCTCTGCCCTTGGTTCTATGCTTATCAGAATTTTTGATTCTTTTTCAAAAGGTCCTTTATTGAATATAATTTCTATTGCATTGTCATTGGTAAATAATGTTCTTAATATTTCTGCCTTTGTCTGTGAAGGTTTTATGCCTCAATATAAGGCTAATGTTTGTCTAGGTGATAGTGCTGAGAAATATATATGCTCCTTTTGATTCCCTTAAATTCCCTAAAATTTTAAACTTTTATTGATTTTCTTTGCTAGATTTGTCTGGATCTAAAGGGGGCAGACACATTGGAGCACTCAAGTCTTGAAAGGCTTTTCTTCAGGGTATTTATGGTCTATGCCCTTTAGTATACATATACTTAATTAATGTTGATTCATTAAATATGATGCTTCTAGGCATAATGTAGTTTCCCTGTTTATTTCTTTTAATCATGCTTAATTTTATGTTTGCCTTGTTGGAGACCATGACTGCTACCTGTGCTTTTTTGAACTCACACGAAGCATAATAGATTCTTTTCTAGACACTTATTTTAACATTATGTGAATCTTTAAGTGCATTTATTACAAACAAAATATTGTAGGGAATCTGCATTCTAATCCATTTTGCTATCTTTTTCCATTTTATAGATGAGTTCATCCTATTCATGTTCATGGCTATGGTTATTGTGTATTTTCCTTCATCCTCTCCTATTGTATTTCTTTTCTACTTGTCCTCCCCCTCTATACCTTTTTAAGAAGAAAAAGGTGATGAGAGAGGAGTTTGCTTAAGGTTGTTGAACCATATTTAAAGCCATCTGCTTTTACTTTACTGTCCCCTCCCCTCTCCTCTACACAACCTCAATCCTGGGTTCTTATTATTTTTCTTTTAATCCCCCCTTTGCAATCCACTTTCTGATGTTGATGTTTGTTTTCACTATGACTGATCCTTCATTAATCCTACCCTTGCTCTTAAAAAACTTCTGTCTCTTATCCATGTCCCTGGTGAACATTTCCCCATTGAGCTTGATGTATTATTACACTAAACTTTGTGTATATATGTGTATGTGTGTGGTTAAATATTCCTTTTTCCAGTTCACATGAAAGTGAGGTTCATATGGTGCTTGTTATGCTTACAACCTCCCTGGTGCTTGTATCATTATTTTCTCTGGTACTTCAATTTCTCCTTTTTCTTCCTTAGCATGTTCCCTTTTCTCTTTTCTTCTCTTAATACCATCAAAACAAAACATAATTGTCCCCAGGCCCTCTGTTTGTTTCATTTAACTCTTTCTATCACTCTTGACTTCTAAGGAGACCCTGGTTTCTTCTCTTCTTATTGGAATGTAAGCACTTCATATAGCACCTTCAAAGTTTACAAATGGTTTTATTTTTCTAGATTTGTCTTATCTTCTATGTTTGTATTTCAAATATTCCATACAGTTCTGGTCTTTTCCATATGTGTATGTATATGTATGTATATGTGTTTATGTATGTGTGTATATATATATATATATACATATATATATATATGAAATGTGTGTGTGTGTATACACATGTATACATTATCCATGCTTAGTAGCCTTATAGCCTTCTTGGGGGTGGGGGGTGGGGAGAAGGAAGGAGGAAAGAAGAACAAAGTAAAAAGTGCACAACAGAGAACAAAGGAAAACTTAGAAGGAAGTGAAGAAAAGATGGACAGCTCCGAACAAATGTGTGGTATTTATTATATAGCCTTTCTTGAAATGGAAATTTATTGCTGATATTTTAAATCCTCTTTAATTTTAACTTGTACACATGGCAATGTATTTTTTTTCTTTTCTTATTTTGTAGTTAAGTTTATAATATGTTTCTTTTTCTTTTCTTATTGTATATTTAAGTTTACAATAAATTAATAAAAATAGATAATTGGAAACTGAAGGTTTTTTGCTTGGCTAACAAATTATGATAGAGGAATGTGGTGGAATAATATTGCCCCTTAAAAAATAACTAAAGGAATGGATTCATATAAATTTGGAAAGACTTTTTGAGCTAATGTAGAGTGAAGTGGTCAAAACCATGAACCTTATACAAGAAAACAATTTTGGGGAAAAAAGAAGATTATGCTCCATTTTCAGGATAAATGATAAGAATTTGTTTTTTGCCTTTTGGAATACCATTTTCTATCATCTGCTCTCTTTTATGGTGGTATCTGGTTAAGTCTGTGCGACCCTGACTGTGGTTCCTTGGTGCTTGAACACTTTTTTTCCCCCTGGCTGCTTGTAGTATTTTTTCTTCAGACTAGAAGTTCTAGATATTGGTTATCATTTTTGTGGTGGTTTTAATTTTGGGATTTCTTTTTATAAAGTGATGAATGATTTTTTCTCTTTTTATTTCTGCTCTCTGAATACGATAGATCTGTAGTTTCATTTATGATTTCTTAAAATGTGATATCTAGGCCTATTTTTTTTCTTGGGGTCATGCTTTTCAGATAGTCTGATGATTCTTCAATTTTCTCCTAAACTTTTTCCCCAGTCATTTGTTTCTGATAGTATAAAATAAAATTTCTAATTTTTTAAAATCTTGACTCAAATATTTCTTGCTTAATGAGTGATTTCTTTCTTTCTGGTCTATTCTAATTTTCAGGAGTCTATTTTATAAGCAAACTTTGCTACTTATCACTTCAAAGGTATTAATTCTCTTTTGCATTCTTTACTCCATCGACTCATTTTATTTAGTATAACAGTTTGTGTCTCCTACTTATTTCTTCCAGAAATTTGTGTACATAGTCATTTTGTCCAAGATATTATTTTTTTCTAGCTTTTCTAAGACTTATTATGGAGTTTCTTTTCTGGGTTCGACTCTTGGGCTTTTCTCAGTCTATAATATTTCTTCATTATGTTTAGTGTTTTCTTATATTTTACTTATATCCCCATTTTTAGTTTCTGAATTGGTACTACGTGTCTGGATCAGACCCTACCACCTCCTCCACTCTTGGATAGTATGGACAAGTCTTACTTGTTCTTAGATGTAGAGGCTAAGATTAGTTCCAACCCTCTGCAAGAATTCCAGTCTTCTGGTGACTTGACTTCAAGTTTTAGCTCTGTCTTCTTATTTTTTTTTCCTCTTTTTAGCCTGGATTAATTGATTTTGTTTTTGTTTTTCAGTTAAGTAGCATTCATTTTCTTCTACTCCCATCCTCTCTAATTTAAAGGGAGATAAAAGAAAAAATAACACCCTTATAAAACTGTGCATGATGAAGACAAACACACGTTGAAAGTGTGTGTCTCATTCTGCATCTTGAATCTATCATACCTTTGTCAGGAGGTGAGTAGCATAGTTCAGCAGCAGTCTTTTAGAATTAAGACATTACTGAGCTGGTCAGAATTCTGACATTTTTTAAAGTTGTTCGTTTATGTAATGTTATTTTATACATTGCTCATTTGGTTCTTCTCACATCATTATGTCAGGTCATATAAGTCTTCACAGGTCTCAACCTTTTCTTTATCTCTATCTTCTCCCAATTCTGAACCTGGAGTTGGATCCTTCCTTTGCTATGACCCTGACAGACCCCAACATGACGTTATTGTTTGCATTGGTAGCAAGCCTCCTGCTGGATTTCAGATGCTTTGCTGCCCTGGCCCTTTCATCTTGTGACTTTTGCATTAGCTGTCTTTGAGCTTGGTATCTTTGGTTTTGGTCACAGGGATGGAACCTGCAGCCTTAAGGTCACAGGTGGCCCTCTAGGTGTGGCACTTTGACCAAATCCCAACTTTGAAGAAGGGATCTGTTCTGTGAAGTTTGGATTCAGTCAAAGGGCTGTACTTGAGGACCTAGAGGGCTACTTGTGGCCTCAAGCCCACAGGTTCCCTAGCCTTGGAAGAACTATCTCTACTGTAGCTTGGGTGGATACCTTAGCAGTGTGCTGCCTGGGGGTATGTCTACCTCTATCTCTTGTTATTTCTTGGGATTCATGGGTACTGGGTTGGATCTGGGTTGTCTGGGCTCTGCTCTGGCCTTGTGTATCATTTGTGGCACTGAAGTACTTGCATGCTATTTTTAACCTAGACTGGCCTGCATCAGCTTAGAGCCTCTGTCGGCTTCAGGCAATATTCTTGTGGGATCTTGGACTGGATAGAAGAGTTAATAGCCATTTGTCTGTGTGTCTGTGTGTATCATTGTTCTTTCTGGTGGCTTTTTGGAGCTTTATTGGAGTATTTGTAGGGGATCTGGGGCTCTCTATGTCCAAACCTGTAACTATCTTAGTTTCAAGGCTAAGAAAATGGCAAGGGAGAATGATCCTTGATTATAAAGAATGGAACAAAAAACCCAAGGAATTACTCTTCTTGATAAGAAGGAAGACAGTAAGATAACATTTAATTACTCTTATGTTTTCAAGTCACTAGGACCACTTGCGAAAATAGGGATGATGTTTTCCCTTCCCCAGTCCTTCAGTATGTCCTTTTTTCCTTACAGCCTTTTAAACTTCCCTATGGGAAGATGTCTCAGCAATCGCATCTACCATTTCAGTATCCTGGGATGCTGTTTATCTGGTCCTGGTGATTTGAAAATATAAAGTCAGCTGAATATTATCTTACTATCTGCCTGCTTATCTAGAGTAACAATTTCCTATTAGACATTTTTGTTCTGTCTTTTATAATCTAAAGGCATTTTTCACTTACAGGAAAAAAAATAGAAGCAACATAACAGTTGAGCATTTCAACCTTGTCTGGATTGTTGTAATTATCTCATCCAACTAGAGCACCAGCCTTGTATGATCTTCCTTTATTCCAGTATGGGAAACAAAACTCTTCTGTATGTAGCGCGGCATATTAAATAGAGCACTGGACTTTGAAACATGAGATTTAGTCGTTTCAGTCATGTCTGACTCTTTGTGACCAATTTGGGGTTTTCTTGGCAAAGATATTGGAGTGGTTTGCCATTTCCTTCTCTGGCTCATTTTACAGGTGAGGAAACTGAGGCAAAGAAGGTTAAGGGACTTATACCAGGGCCACATAGCTAATAAGTTTCTGAGACCAGATTTGAACTCAGGTCTTCCTAAGTCCAGGCCCAGTGCTTTATTCACTATGCCACCTAACTGCCTTGGAATCATAAAGACCTGGGTTCAAATACAACTTTTGGCACCTTTTTAGTTACATAGCCACCAGTCTAGTTTAGGTCTGGATCTCTATAATTGCCCCTTGCTTGATCTCCCTTCCTCAGGCCTCTTCCCATTGCAATCCATCCTCCACAAGATGCCAAAGTGATTTTTCTGAACTGTGTGTCAGATCTGCAGGTCTGCACTTCTGATTCCCCCTTGTCTCCTGCGCCATCTTCTACCACTCAGTAAACTCCAGTGGACTTCACTTCTACTAGAACCAAGTAGAAACTTCTCTGGCATGTACATCTCTTAACCATCTGAATCCTTCCTACCGTTTCCTATATGATCTTTTGTCTCTGAACCATGTTGTTGGGTGTCCCCTATGCCTAGAGTGTACTTCCACATATTTTCCCTCAAGAATTAGCTCAAATCCCACCTTCTACATGAAGCTTTTCCTGATCCCTCTCCAGAAGCTAATATATTTCCTCTAAAACTTCCCTGTATGTCTATATGTGTGTATGTTTATGTACTCATTGTCTTAGACCCCATTCAAATGTCATTGAGGGTAGGCTCTATGACATCTTTGTTTCTGCATCCCTAAACCTTTCCACAGTGTTAGGTACGTATGAAGTCCTTAATGCACTCTTGTGTAGTGCCAAGGTGATACTCATAGCACCAATGGTGGCTAGGAACATGCTGGTGTAGTTCTGAATCACAAAATATAACAGACTCTCCATATGGAAGGCAGAACCAAAACATTTTTTCAGACACCAGAAAACCAAATCCCAACACCAGAAAGCCAAATCCATCATGGTAACAATGAAGTCAATACACAATAACAATGTAGGGCACACCGCCAACTCAAAGCCTTCCCCCTGCTAGGGCCTACCCACAAATGAACACTCACTTGCAGCTAGCTGCCTGCTTCCTCTCTCTCCCTCAGCTCTAAGCACTCTCATCAACTTCTTCCTCTCAACTCTGCTCCACCATTCCTGCTCTACTCTTTCCTATTCTACCTGTTCAGCAAGCTCCTCCCACCATAGGGTCATGTGACTCAGGCTTCCATGTGGTCCAGGCAGGTCACATGGACCTATTAATGGATGAGAAAGATCTTCCCATTTAGCAAAAATACATTACCAATACAGCTTGTCATTTGATTGGTTGATGGATCGACACTGAAGAGCTATGTGAACCTAAATAAACCACATGAACTCTCTGAACCTCAATTTCTTCATTGATAAAATGAGGCTAATAAGAGCACCTACTTACAGGGTTGCTATGAAGATCAAATGAATCTTGTAAAATGCTTTATGCTTTTTAAACTATTTAAATGTGATTTGTTATTATTGTTCACTGTTGTCTCAGGATCCTGAAACCTGGCTCTTTAAGAGCTTCCGTCAAGAATCTTGTATTTGTTCACCATTCACCCCATGATGCTTTGGTGTTTGTTACACAAAACAAGCACACATGAAATAATTCTTCAAACAATCACTGCATCTTAATCATAACATTGCTAAACTGTAACAATACCTTAACTACAATAGAGAGGGGAAACTAAGAGTAAGTTGATACAAAATGAGGTAAATCAAAATAGGGAAATGTTGACATTTCTTATACAATTCGCTGAGAATGTATCCACAAAAACATAACCTCCTCTAACTGGCAATTCAGCTGAATTTTATCATTAAAGAAAGAGATCTGCTGTTAGTTGGCGACAATTGATACTTGTTTGTCAAACACACAATCGATATAGAAAGCATTAATGCAAAGGGAATGAAAATTGGCTCAATTTACAAACAAAATAAAATGTTGTAGGGCTAGAGTTTTAAACAGAAAAATAATGCCTTAGGATGTTTTAATGTTTAAAAAAATTGTGCCTGTTGACTTCTGCCTTTAGCCAAAATGGATCTAATAGAAGTAACCAAGTGATTTGTTTTTCACTCTTTGATAATGGCTGGCTGTTTGTTCAGCCAAATCAATTTATCCAGCTTGGTTCTGGATCCCACTTTTTTTCCAAGTGCTAACTGATTGTCCTATCCTGGCTGATAGAGGGGCAATTTTTCCTTGAAGCCAATCTGACATTCTATAACCAGTTTTGTTTTTGAAGCAAGGGGCTCATCTGTTGTAGGTTTGTTTATCCTACTGAAAAGGCCATGCATCACCTCTAGGTTTATTAATTTGTCTTTGAGTTGAAAGCTTTACTGATTCAACCGGTTTGAGCACATAGGTCAAGGTAAAACAAACATTTGAGAATCAAACTTAGGATTAATTTGAACATGGTAATATTATAGCTACCACAATAAAGAGTTTTAACTTGAAAATAAATGAGGATATTTTACTGTGTTCATTCCAAAATGAAATGGAATTTATGAAAAAAGATAAAAATAAACAAAACTTTAGGCACATGCTGAGCAATTTAATATTTCTAGGTCATGTACACATGTTAATTCTATTTGCTAAAGTTAAGTCCAGAAGCAGGCCTTGTTATAATCAAGACCTTATAATTGGTGAAATGGTTTAAGTTACAGTGATAGCCACAAAACCGTTCAAAAAGATCTCATTTTCATATAACTGAGGAAAACTAGCCTTGAAATGTTCAGCATCAACTGCAACATATTGTCTGGCTCTTAGAATACTTCCTTCCTTCCTTCCTTTATTAAACCTTTTTATGTAATTATTGATATGTAAGCCTTTTATATATTATATAAGCCCTTTTCTGTAATTATTGGTATTTTTGATTTACTCTCCTGTTTCTTGAACCCTTCCTAGTAACAAAGAAAAAGTTAAACATTAATGACTAAGAAAACAATCAAATCTGACAGTATACTATATTTCACTCCCATAAATCCTTACCTGATAGAAGTGATATGTGTTATATTTTCATCCTCAAAGTATCTTGATTTATCTTCCATTTTTCTACCTTCTTTCTTTCCTATCTCATTGAATTTTCTCCTCTTTATCCCATATATCTTTCATAGTTAAAGAGAATAACAATGTCTGATGTGGTTCTGTAGTTATGGGAAAATGTGAAGGTTGCCTTTTTCTGCCTCTTCCACCCTCACTTCCCCATCAGAAGCGGGATAAGTGGATATTCTAGATAGATTCATCTTAAGGATGTGAAGAAAATAGCTCCTTTCTCTAACTTTTGACTCAGCAGCTGTGATGAGGGGGATGAGCCCTGACCTGGAATCAGAAGGCCTGACGTTGAATCTGGGCTCTGTACCTTACCACCTTTGTAACCAAGGGTAAGCCGTAGGATCATAGATTCAAGATATTCTCAGAGGTCATCTAATCAAAGATCACAGGCTTGGAGTCAAAAGACCTTAGAAGTATGTAATCTACTTCTACATTTTAGAGGTTGGAAACTGAGGTCTCAAAAGATTAGGTCATTGACTCAAAATCACACAGCTAAGTGGCAGAGTTGACATTTTTATCCATGACCTCAGATACCAGATCCGGAACTCTTTCCCCTGAACTATCTCTAATACAACCTGTCAAATTTTACAGAAAAGGAAACTGAGAACAGAAAGAGGAAGTGACTTTCTCAAGGACATAAGGCAGTAAGTAGAAGAGCCAAAATTTTAAATTCCAGTGTTTTCCAGCGTTTAAATCCAGTGTCCTTACCATTACATAATGCCTCCCCTTCATTTCACTTCTCCAGGGCCTTTTGAGTCTCAGTTTTTTTTCTGTCTCCGAAATGAAGGTATTAGATGAGGTGGCCTCTAAAATCCTTTCCAATTCTGAAATCTTATTTTTAGGTTGATTTTCCTTTAAATCTTTTTGCACGGTAAATATCTTCTCATAGAGATAGAATAATAATTCAAGGGCAACACATCACTTCAGTTGATCCTCAGCAAAGAAAGACCACAGGTAGACTTGGAAGGAACCTCAGAGGTGATCTAGTTCAACCTTCTCTTTTTACAGATGATGAAACCGAGGGTCAGTTACTTGTCCATGATCACACAGAACTAGGAATCAAATGATACTTCACTCTGCTTAAAGCAGCTGGAATGTCTCTTGAAACTGGCTTTCCTCCCTTATGGCCCTAGCCTGATACTTTTTTTTAAAAATTTTTATTTTTAGTTTGCAACACACAATTCTACATAATTTCGAGTTCCAGATTTTCTTCCTTCCCTCCCCCCATCCCTTCCCAAGACAGCATGGAATCCCATATAACTTCCATGTATTACTTGGCATTGAATTAATTTACACACTAGACAAGTTGTGGAGAAGAATTATGACCAATGGAATGAATCATGAGATAGAAGAAACAGAACCAAAAATAAAACCAAAAACACAACCCAACAACAAATACAAAAGAGAGAAAAAAA
>JAQQSZ010018197.1:0-10628 GCA_028646595.1 Phalanger gymnotis | reverse complement strand
TCCCGGAAGCTCAAGAAGTGTTTGAAACCTTTGGGCTGCAAGCCTCAGGGGCTGGTATCTCACCGTCCGTGGCGTTGCGCTGCCTCTCCTCGCTTCCACAGAGTGCCGTCCTGTGTTGGGAGGCCTGGGGATCTGCGCTGGTTTCAGGCACCCGGCTTTCTCCCAGCCTGTCTCCCACGTGGGTTTTCCCAGCCAGCGGCTTCTGCTTTGATCCCATCTGGGGCAGCTCCGCGGGCGCTCAGAATCATTCCTTCAGCCTTTTAGATTCTCCCGGCTGGGAAATTTGCCCCAGTCAGAGTGCTCGCAATTTCTAACTCTCTCAAATCTGCTCAGATTCACTTTTTTTATAGGAATCCAACAGACCTTGTGAGAGAGCTCCGGCAAGACGCTGTTTTCATGCGGCCATCTTGGCTCCGCCACATGAAGTAATTTTCAAATCAATGCAATAGACAACAGGAAACTCTTTTAGATTCTTGGGCAAGGAAATTAACTGCATGAACAATGTTTCATTTTATCTTTGCTTGCTATCAGAACAGTTGGAATTACATTCTTTCATTCTCAAAAATGGTGACCGATTTGTGAAATTTGAATTTTTCTAATAATTAGAATATTGAAAAAATTCTTCACAATGGTCTTTCTTAGTGGAATGGCAGCACCTTGGCTATGTGCAAACCCTGGTACATCATATTATGTGAATTCCATCTGAGGACTAGCCTAGACAAGTTTAGAAAAAAACAAAAACTTAGTAACAGGCATTTGACCATAAAGTGACTTCCCTTCTCCCTCCCTCCCATCCTACCTCGTCTTTCAATTTTTTTCTTTCCTTTTTCTTTCTTTGCTTCTTCTTTCTTTCCCAGAGCATTCATAAAATTATCTACAATCGGAGGAGGCAATACATACATGAATCAATCTGCAGATTTATTGAAAAACTCATTTTTGAAAAAAAAATATGTTTATTTGACCAGCTACAGAAAAATTTTGAAAAGAATTTGAGCTATAAATTATGGTCAAAACTGTAAATTGGGATCAGGCACCAACATCAAGTATGTTCAGAGTATCTGATCTTCACATTGTCATATACACTGACAACTCTAATCAGGGAGACAGAAAGTTCCAGATTAATCAATGTGGTTCTTGCCAATCATTCTGCTATTGCAATATAGAAAAAATTGCCATATTACTATTAAAGGCACTATCAATCTAAAGGTTAACTCCGACAGAGCAGTGATCTGACAAGAAGATTTAATAGTCTGAGACAAATTAAAATTTATTCCAAACTTAACCTGTGTATACTTTAAGGCATTATGATTCATAGTTTCAAAATTTTAAGTATCATTAATTGTATAATAAAACAATGTTTCATTTTTTTGTCAATTAACTTCAATTTCACTGGACAGGAGAGAGAACAACTGAATTAGACTCAAAGGAGGTATCATCTTTAAAAGTCACCGTTATTAAATAGCACAACTTAATATGAATAGGTTATTCATGCTCAATACCATGATTTTGATTAAACTCCATCCTGCCATGCATGGGTAGTAAAAACATATTTATGGGGATTCTTTCTTTAAGGAACAGGTGGAAACCCTAAGTTAGTAATGAGCAGGGCAATCCAACCAGCTGTTTAGTCCATCATGGCCAAAGATAAACGTTAGCTCAGTATCTCATTTTAGTGGTGGAAAATTTCAGCTTGCCAGACATTTCTCTTTTTTTGGTAGCATAATGATTTTGTCATATTTAAACGTCTGATATTTCTTCATCAATTAATGAGTTTTTATATAATCGATTTCAATCAATACAGCTTATTCAGTGATAATATTTCCGCTCAGAAAGAATAATGCAATAATAAGAAATAATAAGAAATAATAATTTCTGGAAATAATCTAATTTCTATGACAAGGGTTTTAAAATAATATTAACACAGATGCAATGATTTCAGAAGTGTTCTCAATTCTCTGTACTTAGAAATAACATTTAAATGCACAAAAGAATGAGTAAGAACCATTTTCTTATGTAGATGAGGCAGTATTGGATAATGAAAAGAGCCCTCAATTGAGTTCTAGCCCCCAAACTTCCATGAACTATCTGAGTGACCTTGGATAATACAGTTTTCTATAATGTCAAAAGATTGGACCAGATCATTTCTAAGTTTTCTTGCTCTAAAATTCCATCATGCTATGTATTAAATAAATAGATGTTTGTCAGCAAATCGAAATTCATTCAAATGTGAATTTCATTCAAGTGAAATTCATTCAAGCTATAGATTCTTAGCATCTAATGAGACCTTGTGTCATCTTGTTTAAGCTCTTGCCTTTGCCACATGACTATATCTCCAGCCATGATCAAAATATATCAGTGAAATATGTTTGATCAATGACTAGGATTAATTCAATGTTGTGTTAAGCTAATTATCTTTTTGCTGATATTTGCCTCTGTATTTAATCATCTTTAATACATTCCTGCCAAGTTATAATCCATCCTTTTCTTTGAGGCTTCCAATGACAGGGAACTTGCTATATGATTCATTGTTAAAGAAACCTTCTACTAATCAAGAATGACAATTATTCTGCAATTTATACTCTTAGAGACTTGTCTGGAGGTGATAAGAGATAAAGGACACTTGTTCAGAGTTAGTTACACAGCTAGTAAGCATGAGAGGCAGGAAATGAACCTTGACCCTGAAACCCTGAATCTATCCATTAGGCCATTCTACTTTCATCTGCGTACATATGGCTCATAAGCTGCCCACTATTGCAAATGACTTTTTAATACTAGCATTCCCTAGTTCCAACTTTATGCTGATGGAGATGGTTTCATGCAATACCATAACCTCAAAAAAAATTGCAGGGGAGCCAAAAGAAATGTAAAGATACATGGTACATGCTATTACTGCAACATATTATCAAGGAGGATTTATGCTGGCAAAGTGGTGTTAAAGACATAATTGAATGTCTGTGGTAGTAAAAGAATGCATGAGCTAGTACTATAGTGAGGTGAAGGATAACAAATAGATAGCTGAAGTGTTACACGGGTAATCATAAAATATTCAAGACATAAGAATAAATTTTCTAGTACAATGAATAGATCTATTAGAGGATTTATCAAAAACTATGGACGATAATTTCATGAGATGTGAAAGCATGGAAGGAATATTATTTGCACCACTGAAGGAAAAACCTGTACTAAGGAGAACATGTATGCATCAGAACATTAAATTTTATATTTTATATGAAAATAGGTTATAGCAGAAGAATATCATTGGCCTTCTCTAGCAATCAAAAAGGCATTTGTTAAGTGTTTAATATATGATCACCAGGGATATGAAGAAAAAGTAAAGATAACAACTGCCTTCAAGAGGTTTACATTCTAAAGGACAACCATTTTCAGTAGATGATTATTTTCTAAAACTGGAGAAGATGCAATACTTCACACCCTTAGGAATAAACAGAATGTCTCAATGTACAGCATCTGCTACCAGAAGCTAATATTGATTTTAAATACAAAAGCATCTTCGGATTCAACTTAGTTTTACATAAATGAGCCATTTTCATCATAGTGAATGTGCTTCCTATAAAATTTTAAATTATAGCAGCTTTGTGTTAGCTATGTATTAGTATCAGAAATGCAGACATATTTGTAGAACAATTTGTTTCAATGGGCCAATGAAGGCTGAGGAAGCAGGCAGTGTGAAGCACTTAGGGATGGGTTAGACATCAAAGACACCAAGGTCATTGTAATAGCAATTTAGATTTGAAGATCTTTCCCACCCATTAGTAGGCCAGGTGAACCGCTTACATCACAGGAAGCCTAAGTCACATGAGGTAGGAGGAGCTTCCTGAGAGGAAAGGAAGTTATGTCACAGAAAATGCTGAGAGAGAGACAAAGCTGTTACGGCTATTAATGGCTGTTGTGACTGTTAGAGCTGAGGTAACACAAGTCGAACTCTGATATCTGAACAGACTGTGACACCTGAACTGTGAGTCTGTTTTGGGGAAGACCCCAGGAGGGGGTTGGAGAGGTTTTGGGATGGCGAGGTTTCATGTTGTGATATTATGTATCGAATGCTTCACTGCTGTGATAGATTGGGTAGATGGCTTCTGGGATGTGGTTCTCTGGTCTGAATAAATGGTTGACTTCTCCCTTCTATGTGGAGAGTCTTGTATACTTTGTGATACAGGACCACAAAGGCATTTTGACAATTATCATCTACATTGTTATTAGTGCCTTAACTGATACAGTCACACATTCCATCTCAAGCCATCACCAGTTATCTTGATTTTTTTTTCCACTGGACTCAGATGACTCAGGAAGTCAGAGTAGGTCTGTGACTTGGTGCAACTTTGCCTCACTTTAATCCAATTTATACATGAGTCAAAAGATGTCATCTTTTATCATTTTCATGTCAACTTTTATCATTTTCACCTATTTTCAAGTCTTGTGGAGACAAGTAAGTGACGAAGCAGCAGGTGCAGACACACCCGGGAGCTATAGTTAAACACTGCAAAACAGGCAGCCAAGCATAGGGCCAACTTCTCACTGGACTAAAGTAGCAGTGGGATTTGGCAGTTCCCTGGGTGTTTAAGCAATCTTTTTTAAGGACCACACTTATCACCTCCTGGAGTAAAGCTAGAAAAGGTCACTCTAAAGATTGTCTACTTCCCCTAATCTAACCCTGACTTGCTTAGAGGCAGGCAGGGATCCTACCCTGCAGTCAAAACACAAAAAAGTGCAAAAGCTTTTGAAAAGATGATTCCACTCACCATTGGTACGTGGAATATGTGCATGTGTTGTGGACAACAAGAAATCCAGTCAAATTGAAAGACAAACAGTTCTTGTTGCAAGAGAACTCAGCAGATATCACATCCAAATAGCAGCCCTGAGTGAAACAAAGCTGGCAAATGAAATTCAGCTTTCTGAAGTCAGAGGTGGATATACATTTTTTCAGGAGTGGCTAAAGTGTTGGGAAGTGCCACAAAGTTGGCATACGTTTTACAATCAAAACTATTCTAGTCAAGAAGCCGATATATAGTTAGTCTTTCACAACATGACTATTATGGAAGTGTTTTGCATAATGATACATGTGTGGCCTATGTTGAATTGCTCGCCTTCTCAAGGAGGGTGGGTGGGGAGGGAAGAAGGGAGAGAATTAGGAACTCAAACTCGAAGTTCTAAAAACAAGTTTTAAAAAAAAGTTATTTTTACATGCAACTGGGAAATAAGATATACAGGCAATTGGGTATAGAAATTTATCTTTCCCTACAAGAAAGTAAGGGGAAAGGAGAGGAGGTGGGGAGTGGGGTAATAGAAGGAAAGGCAGACTGGGGAAAGGGACAATTAGAATATATAACACCTTAGGGTGGGGGAGGGTAGAAATGGGGATAAATTTGTAACTCAAAATCTCATGGAAATCAATGTTGAAAACTAAAAATATTAAATAAAATAAAAACGAAAACAAAAAATATAAATAAAATGTAAGTGAATCTTAGGGAGATGTAGGATTATTGGTAAGAAGGCAGATGAAACTCAGTTTTATGTAGATAGTAACAATTTAAAGCACTTTTATGATGTCCTGAGAGTTATCACTGTGCCAAAAACCTTTGGTGAACTTCAACTAATCAGCACTGATGGAGCCAAATACATTAGTGGTGAGAATGTGATCCTAGAGAGATGGGATGACCACTTCCACAGTGTTCTCAGTAGATCATCATCAACCAATGGTAAATTCATTGACCATATACCTCAGATTGAAGTCAATCACTCTGTGACCAAATTTCTAACAGAAGAAAAAATTCTGAATGCTATTAGGATCCTCTCACGTGGCAAAGTGCCTGGTGCTGATTCTATTCCAGCAGATTTACAAGATAGGGTGTCCACTGCTCATACAAAAGCTGGCTGAAATATTCTGGACTACATGGCAAGATTCCTCTTATTCCCCAGGACTTCAAGGACATCTCCATTGTCCATCTCTATAAAGAAAAAGTAAATAGATTGCCCTGTGACAAATATAGAGAGATATCTCTCTTAGTCATTGCTAACAAGATTCTCACTGGAATCACACTTAATAAGCTTATCCTTCACCTGGAAGATGGTCATCTACCCAAGAGCCAATGTGGTTTCAGAAAGGGCTGAGGAAGGGTGGATTTTGTGTTTGCTCCCAACAACTTCAGGAGAAATGTCAGGAGCTGAACAGACGTCTGTATACAATATTTGTTTATCTGACCAAGGGCTTTCTCATGAGAGTTTATGGAAGATCATGGCAAAATTTGGATGCCCAGAGAAGTTTGTCAGTACTGTACATCAGTTTCCCGATGACACACTTGTATGGATTCTGGATAATAGACAATACCGTGCTTTCCCAATCACCAATAGAGTGAAGTAGGGTGGTGTGCATGGTCCTATGCTTTTTAGCATGATGTTTTCCGCAATGTTGTTGGAAGCCTTCAATGAGGATTTAAAAAGCCTCAAGGTTAACTACAGAACTGAAGGTAAATTATTTAACTTGATAAGGATACAAGTCAAGACTAAAATGGAGGCAGAGTTGGTATATGATTTTTTTGTTCACTAATGTTTGTGCACTCAATGCAACATCTGACACTGAGGTATAACACACTATGGATCAATTCTCGGCTACTGTTGCTAATTTTGACCTAACAATTAAAACCAAGAAAACAGGTTCTCCACCAGTCAGCATTGTTCTATCCACATATGGAACCATAAGTTATAGCAAATGGAAAAATTTTAAATGCTGTGGATAAGTTTACTCACCTTGGTAATGTAATTTCCAGGGATGTGCACATAGATGATGAGGATGATACACGGATTGCCAGAGCTAGCTCAGTGTTTGAGAGACTACGAAGGAAAGTATGGGAGAGAAAAGATATTAGGCTGCCTAGCAAACTAAAGATCTACAGAGCTAATGTGCTAACCTCATGGTTGTATGTCTGTGAAACCTGGACAATATACCAGCACCATGCCAGGAAACTGAATCATTAACATTTGGATTGTCTTAGGAAGCTTCTAAAGATCACCTGGCAAGATAAGGTACTAGACAATAAGGGACTTTCTTGAGCTAAACTGCCAATCATTCAAACTCTACTGCAGAGAGCACAACTTCAATGGGCTTGCCAAGTTGTTCGAATGTCAAATTTATGTTTGCCTAAAAGACTATTTTACAAAGAACTCATACAAGGTAAGTGCCCACATGCAGGTCAGAAGAAATGATACGAGTACATTCTCAAGTTTTCACTGAGGAAATTTGGAATTGATTGTGCGACATGGAAGACATTGGCACAGGACTATACAGCATAGCATCCCTGCTTCAAAGGTGCTTTGTTCTCTGAGCAAAGCTGAATTGCAACTGCTCAAAAGAAATGTGATATGAATAAATTTAGAGACATTTCCATTCCAAATGTTCATATTGACTATCTGTCCTGACCAATGAGTAGAGGCTTCTGTGCTTGTACTGGTCACAGTTGGACACACTCTATCTTGATTCAAACATAATGATGTCGTTGTGGTCTTCTTCAAGGATGAAGGACAACAACCAACCAAGAATGACCCTAACATTCTCTTAGTTCAATATTAGGTCAAAATACAGCAGTTGTAATTCACATTTAACAATACAAGAGGATTTTGTTGTTACTGTTCAGTTATTTCAGTCATGTCCAACTCTCCATGACCTCATTTTAATTTTTTTTTTGGCAAAGATACTAGAATGGTTTGCCATTTTCTTCTGCAGCATATTTTATAGATGAGGAACTAAGGCAAACAGGGTTAGGTGACTTACTCGGGGTCACAGAGCTGGTAAGTGTCTGAGGCCAAGTTTAAACTCGTGGAGATCAGTCTTCCTGATTCTATGACCAGAGCTCTATCCATTGTGCCACCTAGTTGTCTGTAGGAGGTTTACTTTGTCTTAACACGGAATATTCAACAAGGATCCAGTGGCACTTAGCTTCTCTAGACATGTTCTGCCCCCCTCATTTCTATCTCTAAATGTGCATGAATAGGACAGCTTATATGATCTCAGGCACCCATTACATATGAGAGACACCAAATACTTCTGGTTGGGACCTTTTACGTCTTCAGACCAGGAAGATGCTTCAGAGAAGTCAGGGATGTCACAGAGATATCACAAGGTAAAAATATCTCTTTGAGTTATAGAATCAGCCAAAGACACAAACTAGGAGTGGATGATTTCCAGTCAATGCCTCCACTGAATCAGTCAATTAATCAAAGGTACAAATTGAACAAAAGTAAAAGAGACCATACAGAAACTGTCTTGTATTGAGAGAGAGTCATGTACTGTCCTGTAGGTCTTGGTTAAAACAGCAAGCCAGCATTTCAGTAGTAGGCTAGTTTAGCTATGGAATAATTCTAGTCAGATCCCAGAGAGAGCAATAGTCAGTCAGCCAACTTTCCAGTGAAAATGAGAGTTGGTTGAGTGAGCATAAAGTGTTATTTCACTGTTAATAAATGTGTAAAAGGCATTTTAAATGCTATTTAAAACCATCTCCTACATGGTAAAGATAATCCTTGCTCTGAACTT
This sequence comes from Phalanger gymnotis, assembly GCA_028646595.1. Taxonomy (NCBI): domain Eukaryota; kingdom Metazoa; phylum Chordata; class Mammalia; order Diprotodontia; family Phalangeridae; genus Phalanger; species Phalanger gymnotis. Next base: position 2,083 of record JAQQSZ010018197.1, on the reverse strand, counting down.
GTTTGATTTATTTCTGCCAATCACTCCCCTTTAATTTAGCACTCGGTATCTTTTGTTGTCTTGATTGTATTTTGGAAATTATTCAGTATTTTTCATCTATCACCCCATTTCTCAATGTTTCAGACTTGTCTACTATCCTATGTATACCAAATGATTCTCTTTTCACTGAAAAGAGCCACCATAGGGTTGTCTTGGCAGTTGACTACCAAAAACATTCCCATAGATTCAAAGTCATTCTTAAAAGAAATCAGTATCTCATTTCACTGAACAGTAGGTATTCTTTAGAAGAATAGTAAATTCAAAATTAGTGGGTGATTCAAGTGTTCAGATTTGTTTCTTTATTACATTCACATGTGTATACTTAAGCATCTGCCAGTTAGCAGGTGGCTTGTAAATCATTATCTTTTCAAATTAGGTAGCTGATTACATGTGTGAAATGACTGAAAAATTACATATTTAGCATTTTCCAACTATCTTCTAAAGAAAATCAAATGCATGACTTTTTCTTGGGTTATAACTTGTAACCAACCTCAGTTTCATTCTGTTTTGTGTTCTCAAATATTCTGTTATTAATATTAAGGTGATAAAGGCTCCTGTAATAGGATAATAAGGGCAGCTAGGTGGCACAGAGGATAGAATGCTGGGCCCAGAATAAGGAACACTTATCTTCATAAGTTCAAATCAGTCACTTATTAACTGTGTGACCCTGGCAAAGTCTCTTAATCCTATTTATCTCAGTTCCTCATCTTTAAAATGAGCTAGAGAAGGAAATGGTAAACTGCTCCTGTATCTTTACCAAGAAAACCTCAAATGGGATCACAAAGAGTTGGACATGATTGAAACACCTGAACGACAATAGGATAATGACATTCTATTGTCACCCAGATATATAGTACAAAGAATGTTGCCCTAAGTCCAAAGATCTGAGTTCCCATCCTATGTCTACTAATGTGAGTAGGTCATGTAACCTCCCTGGTCTTGTTTCCTCATCAGTCTAAGAAGTTATTAGATTTGATGGCCCTTCAGCTCCCATCCAGAGCCAACATTCTATAATGGCAGGTCTCTCACAATTCAGGATTATTTTGTTAAATGTTAAAAGAGAAGAATGATAACAAGAAATTACAGGTTTCCCTGTGATGGATGGTTAAGGCCAGTAGATACTGTTTTATTCTTCTTTCTCAAATATTTATCTTGCTTTATTTGAATTTCTTGAGTCCAAAAGATAATTTATATAATGTGGCCCTAGTCATATCTTCTACAAATATAGGAGATTATAGAAGTTGGAAAAGGTAAATTGAAAGGAGTCTGAGTATTTTTGTCCATTCTCAGATAGACATAGTAAGGAATATTAATCATGTATAGGATATGTACCCTACATCCAAAGGCAGAGCAGAAATGAATGGATTGCCCTAACTCAGAGAGGAATAAGGGTGATGATCTTCAGGTGAGATGCCAGGTGAGGATTTTGACAATTACTCAAAAGACTATTTTTATATATTGAGGGTGTGGTTAAAATATTAACAACAGAGCAAGAAATATATTGGTATCTTTAGTTGTTTTAGGTAGTCTTATTCTAAAAGATTAGGAACATTTTCCTTAAGAGACAGTGGGTATGCCAAGACAAACCCAGGGACTATATTATATATTATTTTGTAATTGTACAAAACACTTTTCAAACAAATAAAGACAGATCTAAACAATTGGAAAATACTATTGCTTATGGGTAGACTAAAATACTATTAAAATGACAATTCTACCTAAATTAATCTATTTATTCGGTGCAATTCCAATCAAAATACCAAAGAATTGTTTTACAGACCTAGAAAAATAATAACAAAATTCATCTAAAAGAATAAAACATTAAGAATATCAAGTGAATCAATGAAAAATATGAAGGAAGGGGACCAAACAGTACCAGATTTCAAACTGTATTACAAAGTGGAAATCAACAAAATCGGGTATTCATTAAGAAATAAGGTGTTAGGGGGCGGAGCCAAGATGGCAACTGGAAAGCAGTAACTGGCGTGAGCTCCCCACCAGGTCCCTCCAAAAACCTATGAAAAAATGGCTCTGAACCAATTCT
>JAQQSZ010018196.1:0-10628 GCA_028646595.1 Phalanger gymnotis | reverse complement strand
CAAAACATAGTTAGTCTTTCACAACATGCGTATTGTGGAAGGGTTATACATAATGATACCCATGTGGCCCATGTTGAATTGCTTGACATCTTAGGGAGGGTGGGTGGGAAGGGAAGAAGGGAGAGAATTTGGAACTCAAAGTTTTAAAAACAGATGTTTAAAAACAACAAAAAAAGTTTTTTGCATGCAACTAAAAAATAAGATACACGCGCAATGGCGCGTAGAAATTTATCTTGCCCTACAAGAAAGGAAGGGAAAAGGGTATGGGAGAGGAGTGGGGTGACAGAACAGAGGGCAGACTGGGGATCAGGGCAACCAGAATATACGCCATCTTGGAGTTGGGGGGAGGGTAGAAATGGGGAAAAATTTTGTAATTCAAACTCTTGTGAAAATCAATGCTGAAAACTAAATATATTAAATAATAATAAAAAAAGAAATTAAAAAAATAAAAAATAAAATACAGGAAATAGAATTTTTTTAGTCATACTTTCTGACTATATATTGGTTAGGATTGGGTGGACCTATGAATATCTCTACTGGCCTTAATAGAAACTAGTAAGTTAACCATAATTGATATGAGTTGATGTTGACTGACCATTTCCCACTACTCCATTCTTCATGGCTCAGCTATACCTGTACGTCTTAAGGACTCTTGCTGCTTTGCTCATTCTGCCTTTACATCATTCTCTCACAACTCTACATTTGTACAGTTTTTAGCTCTTCAATGTACTTTTGTGTTCTGCCTTATGTTTTCAAAAGTTCATTGCATTTTCATCAGGAAATCAAATTCCTCACATGACATATTAAACAATGGCAGTCTAACTCATGCAATTAGCTGAAAGAAAATTGTCTCCACTTAGCTTAGAGACAGATGCTGTTTAATTCAAGGGAAGCTTCTCAACATAAGAGCATTTTATAAAATAAGTAATTTTGAAAAAGTTCCAAAAGGTATGATAATTAAATAGAAACAGTGTTTCTTTTTGCTTTTGGAACCATTAATTTAAAAATTCAATTAATAAATATTTTCTTTTCTGACGTTGGTATTTTTAAGAATCATCATAATTACTTTCTTCTTCAATTTGTATTTCTTGGCTACCCATAGAGCAAAGAGAATAAGTTTGTATAGAGCGTTGGAGATGATGGTTGACCATGAAGAATAACCCAGAAAGGATACATACATATATTGTATGTACTCAGTTTTGAAGGAAAGCTTCCAGATATAGGGGAACTTGGTATTGTTCTAAAACACCTAAACCAAGATTTTTGTTAGTATTTTCTGGTGGATTGGAGGTGATGACAGCAACTACAAAAATAAAAAAAAAAACCCTATATTTTCTAAATTATATCTTATATGAGACTTATTTGTGGCAGTATTCCCAGAGGGAGTATATCGTATATCGCATATCACATGACTTTGAAATTTTCCTTCATTTAACATTCTAAAAGCTTCTCTTAGCTATAATGGGGTAAACTTGTGACCTCTAGTGTCCTAAGACATATAAAAATCTGCCTACCTCACAGCTCTCTGGTGACCCTTCTCAACCTAGACTCTTTACGCACTATTTTCCAGTGCGTATTTATTGTTCCTCCCCTCCTGCTGTACATACTGCAGAATCCAATGACACTGGCCTCTTGTTCTTTCTCAAACAATTTAGTTCATCTTTCAACTTGTATCAGTAAGGCAAGATTCATAATATAAATGGTGACCATGAATGTGCCTGTATAGTTTAGAATCACAAAGTGTAAGAGATTCTCTATATAGAAGGCAGAAGAAGTAAAACATTTATTCAGCACCAGAGGATCAAATCCCAGAACCAATAACCCCAATTTGACATAGCAGTAATTGTATTCCAAAACCAGTAAGTCCACCTCGATGTAAGTCCACCTCAATGTAACAGCAAGGAGATTGAAACACAATATCACAGCAAAGAGCCAAGCCATCGTGTAACCTGCTCTTCTGTTAGGGCCTTCCTGTAAAAACTCACAAATCCTAACTATCTGCTTGCCTGTCTATGTCATCTCCTCCCGCAGTTCTGAAAGCTCTTGCAGTTCTCAGAGCCCTTCCAGTTCTCTCTTCTTCTCGAAGTTCTGTCTTCTCTACCCTCTGCAGCACCCTAGTCTGCACTCTCCAAAGTTCTCTAGTCTCTGAAGCTATCTAGTCTGAGCTTAATTGCTACTTACAGGGTATATATACCCTGTGTAGACCTGGCACTTAGCACCTAATAGCAAAAGGGTGTGCGCCTGCCTACAAGCAAAGCCTCTCCTAATCAAGCTTCCCTTAACAAGCTCCACCTGAGGCCTAATGAACCGTCAAGAAAGATCTTTGATCATATTAGCATCACACAACTCCAGATATTTTCACTAGCATGAATGGAATATTTTCTCTCCTTATCTCAATCTGCCGATTTCTCTGGTTTCCTTCAAGTCCCAGCTAAGATGCCACCTTTTATTAAAAGTCTTTCTCAATCTCTCTTAATTCCCATCTCTTTGCTCTGTTAATTATTTCCTATTTATCATGCACGAAGCTTATTTGTATGCATTTTCATGTTGTCTCCTCCATTAGGTTGTGAGCTTCTTGAGGACAGGCACAGCCTTTGCCTTTCTTTGAATCTTCAACACTTAGCACAGTGACTTACATATAGTATGTGCTTAATAAGTGTTTCTTGACTGCCTGACTGACCATTTGTTTCCTACTTGACAATTTAGATACTCATTAAACATTATGAGGATCCCAGGAGAAAAGGCTCATTCTCCATTGCAAATTATAAACAAATTATAATGGAAAATAAATGAAATGCAGAATCTTTAAAGTGTTATTAATATATCCAAAGCTAAAATCTATGCTGAAAAAACAGACTTTTCTTTTAATGATTAATATATCTTTGGGAATATATCTGAATATTTTTAGTGACAATGTACTATGTACTAGTGACAATGAGCTATGTTTGAGCTGTATTATGATGATGTATTATTGAATTTCTGAATACCAAAAATCAATGGACAGCTAGGGACAATTAAAGGGAGAAGAACAGCTAATTGTATGATATCAGACATGTTATTTAACTCTCTGGGTCTCTGTTTACTCGTGCATAAAATAAGCATACATACCAGTTGATAACTAATGTTCCTTTCAACTGCAAATTTCAACTTTGATTCTTAGCTTTAAAACTATAATCCAAAATTTAAAAATGACAATCAAACCAAAAAAAAAATCTAGGAATTTTTTTTTTCTAAGAGTCTGGTGTTTAGTCACTAATTGTTTGCTTATTTTTGAAGTATACATGTCCTAAGGAAAAGAACATTCCTACAAGAAAACATATTATTCTGAGAAACTTGATTCTGCTCTTTTTATTGATTTTCATCCAATATAAAGAACTATTTAATTGGACTGTACCTGACATATTGAGTAGGACATTAAATTTGAAATTGTAGCCTAGAGTGCATTAAGATATTTTCAAATGTTACTTACATTTTTTTCCCAAATAGGAAAAATGAAGATGTTTATTGGAACATTCTTATATACCTTGCTCAATGAAATATCATTTCAATCTCCCTTCCTCTTTTTCTAAATGTCCTTCCTTCTATGATTCATCTATTATATTCCCTAGAAAGTCAAACAATAAAATACACAATTTCTATATATTTTGAACACATCTATTAACTTTTGTTTTTGGTTCAAACTGAAATTCTTTTTTAAAAAATGCCTAATTTATCATTTAGGAAAGTACCTAGGTAAGATTTATTAATGAATCAAATTCCCTCCTGGCTAAAGGAAAAGGAAGGCTGATCTAAAATTTCAGCCAAGCACCAGATGTTTCAGATTCTTAAATATATGTCTAGTCACAGGTGCCAAAGTTCCTTTTGAGTTGCTCCATTCCATATAACAAATGTAGACAAAACAATCATAATCATTCAGATTTTGTTTTAAATTGGGTTCTTGGGTGCCTAGGCAAATTCCTGGCATAAAGTAGATGCTTATCAATCAAACTGAATTGAATGACTCTAATCTCTACCAGGGTACACAACTCTTGTCTCAAGTCAGGCCCTTGAGGCAAGTAGCATCAGCATAATTATCCCCACTTAAGAGAAGGAACACACACACACACACACACACACACACACACACACACACACACACCCCTCAGCACCTGAGGCTTAGAAAAGGGAAATCACTTGTCTAATGAGATGAAATATCTAACCAAACCAAAATATTGAGTCTAGATTTTGACTTTGTGAGGCACAAGTTTTCTATAAATATTTTTGACTAATTTACCATTTTTCCAAATCTAATCAATTCTAGCTTAGAGAAAGAAATGTCCAAACTGCCTCTTCCCCCTCCTATCAGAAATGGAAGAATCTCACTACCTAAAATAATTTGAGGTAATATTTATAGGAATGTCTAATAAGGAAAAAGTCATAATATATTAAAATACAGTTTGGGGTTAACGTTCTATTCCATGTAATAGAAAAAATAGTCACTGAATCTACTTCTTTGTTCTTCAGCTACTCCCCACAAAGACTGAAAGGGTTTTCTTCCAGTGATCCATATCTTAATCCTTTCTGCAAGAAAAAGAGGATGCTCCACTTCGGTAGGTTATAGGTTCAATTGCTTCAGAGGATGGGGAAGGAAGTGATTCTACACAAGGTGCTTTACTATATATGTATTTTAATTAAGAAGCACCTGTTTTATCTCCTTCCAGTGTTCTCCTACCTTCAAAGAAAAAACAAAATCCTCATAACAAACATGCATAGTCAAGCAAAACAAGTTCCCCCCATATTGGCTGTATACAAAAATATGTTGCTATTTTTTTTAATGTTTAGTCCATCATCTCTCTGGCAAGAGGAAAGTAATATTCTTCGTTATTGGTTCTCTGGACTGGTTGAATTTCCTTTTTGTCCTAAATTTTGTTACAGTCCTTAAAACATTTTCTTTAGGGCTTAGTTCCATCTAGTATACAAATGGTCATTCTGCAAAGTTTTGATTTAATATAATCTGATTTTTAAAAATTGAGAACAGGACATATTTTGGCTTAACATTTTGAAAAATTCCAGAATTCCACACCTTAATTGTATCACTGTTGTACAGATAAATATCCCTGTCCTTCAGGCTGCTTTTCCATATGCTTTTCCAACTGTATTTTGGAAATATAGTAGTACTCATCAGATTACGTTTTTAAAAATTCGTTAAAATCTACTTTTATATTGTACCATGGTATAAATGTGATCCTGATTTCTTAAATGCTATCTCAGCAAACAATCTCTTCCACTTCTTACCAAGTTGAAAAACAAATTGAATATATATACCTGATAACAGACTACGGGGTCCATTTTTACATAACCAGCATTAACCAATGTGGGGAGATTCATTACCAGAAGATTGACCATCACGTGATGAATTCTTTTTGACTGTGGCAGCCAATGAAAAACACACATACGTGATCCTTAATTTTGAGTGACTATCTTCTATGTCCACAATTATGGTTGTGCAATAACAGAAAAGGATACAGAGGGTGTTAAAAGTCATGCAGTTTGTAGATTGCCTTAAATTAACTGTTGTAATTCATTATATAATCTCTGTTTATTGAATGAGTGTATTTGCCTGTGAGTGAGAGAGAGAGAGAAACAGATACTCAGACCTGCTCTTTAGGAAGAGAGTTGAGCAGCTAATTTTGATAGCTGAGTGGACAATGGGCCAGAATGGTGAAGGGCATGTGGCAGGGAGATCAAGCAGCAGACTATTTCAGTAGCCTAGGCTGGAAATGTTGAGGGACTGTCCTAGGGTGGTACTGTTCCTCAAAAAAAATGCACTCCATCACTAGGATCTGGGCATTTTCTCTTGCTGTCCCTCATGCTTGGAATTCTTTCCTTCTTCATCTTCACTTCCTGGCTCCCCTGATTTTCTTCAAATCCCAACTAAGATCCCATTTTCTATAGGAAGTTAGTCCATCATCTCTCTGTCAGGAAGAAGCTAATATTCTTCATTATTGGTTCTCTAGACTCTGGTTGCATTTTCTTTTTGTCCTAAATTTTGTTACAATCCTTAAAACATTTTCTTTAGGGCTTAGTTCCAATTAGTACAGAAATGCTCATTCTGCAAAATTTCTAATCCATTCTTATTTCTCGTGTCTTTCTTCTGTTGGTTATTTCCTGCTTATCCTGTATGTAACTTGTTTGTACATATTTATTTGCATGTTGTCTGCACCATAAGATCATGGGCTCCACAAGGGGAGGTACTGTCCTTTGCTGCTATGTGCTCCTTCACCCCTGGCTCATATAATGAGGTAGCCTTCTCCTGGCCAAGTGCACAAGTGCTACCATTCCTTCCAATCTTCTTTGGCAGGTTGACTCTGGAATATAAAATGGTCACTATGTTGCTTGTCCTTATAGTGTTACAATTGTGTTCTCTTGCTCACTTCAGTCTTCATCAGGTTTTAAAAGACTTCAGTCATTTTTATAAAATTGATGTTATAAATTGTGCTTCTGGTTTTGTTTACCTCACTCTAAATCAGTTCACAAAAGTCTTTTTGTGTCTCTGAAATCATGGTGCCTCCTTTGTAATAGCACAATAATATTCCATGATATTCAGATACCTTAATTTATTCAACCATTCCTCAACTGATGGGCATCCCTTTAGTTTCTAATATTTGCCACTACTAAAAAGAACTACTATAAATATTTATGTATATTTTGTACATATTTGTACTTAATAAGACCTTTTCTTATGTCTTTGGTCTCTTTTTGGCATTAGCCTAGCAGTTAGTAAAATTGGGTCAAAGGGCATGAATTGTTTATTAATTTTAGTAAAGTTATCTTTCACAGTGGAGAGATACATATATTCTTCCTTCTTTCCATTCAATGATTGCCAGAGGTTTATTACATCTAATTTTTCTAAAATCCTATTCAAGTCTTTAATTATTTCCTTTTAATTGTTGTTGTTGTTGTTGTTAGATTTATCTAGGATCGATAGGACTAGTAGTTTCAGAAAAGTTGCTTACCTACATAGGTAGAAAGAATTTCCTCATCTGAGCATCCCTTCACAGATGAAATCAGAAGTCTGATGTCTTCACACTTCCTATCCTTCTTCAGACAGAAAGGAAAAAAGGAAGAAAGGAAGGAAAGAAGGAAGGAGGCCATTTTAGACAGCCAATATGTATAGTGAACAGGAATCTGACCTTGAAGTCAGAAAGTCTTGGTTTACTAATGTGCGACTATAGGCAAGTCACTTACTCTCGTAATGACCCAGGCAACTTTTAGTTGGACTTAGGTTCATCACACCAGTGGAGGGACCTTCTATGCTGGAAATTTTCCACACAGATATAATTTTACCAAACCAAATCAAAAAAAGAAAAAAAATAGAACAAAAGTATTTCTATTAATTTTATGCAAACATTTCATCGTTCTTTGATGTCTACTATTCTACTATCTATTTATATCAAGACAATTAAGATTTTTAAATTGTATGCTTGGATATTTTTTCCCAGGGCTTCCTTTTAGCTTGATGGGGACATAGATCCTGTGGTGGCACATCCTAATAAATTGTAAATAATTTCAGCATGAGGCTGGTGACAGACTACACATCAAAAACACCAACTCTGCTAAATTTGTGCCCATTACAGGTTAGCAAGTGGTGAGTCATTTACTAAGGTGTAAAGGAGGTGCAATCTTCATTGGAAGGAGTTTTCACAAAAGGAAATCACATATCCTGGAAGTATGGTCCTGAATATTCAACCTTCATTATTCTCCAAAACAATTTTGTTCCAATGACCAAATTGTCTTTATTGGGTGTGTGTGGGGGGGCAGGCAGTTTGAGGATCACAGAACTTGCCTCTGTCTGCTCTCCATATCCTGTTTCATGTGGACTTTCCCCACTGTGCACATGGAAATATATTCAGCTTTGACTGGGATTCTGTGGTGTGGGTAACTAGCCACACTATCTCCTACCAAAAAAGCAACCATGAACACAAAATACAGAGAAGCACCAGCATACAGCAATCAGCCTTTAAAACAAATGAACAAATAAAAACTATTTTCTGTTCTATACTGTGGAAAGCTTATTGTCTCATCTAAGGGATGCAGAAACCCTTTGGTTTATTTCTCTTCTGTGTCAAGGAAAGTTCATTGTTAGTGGCAGATTCTCTATACAGCATATGTTTAGGTGATTTTGTCTCTGTGTATGTATGATGGTATAGCTCAGGCAGAAACCTTCTTATACATTTATATTTTACTTGCAGTTTCTCTTTTTTTCTTTGTCCCTCTCTCAGACGGATTCAGTTTTGGTCAACCAACCCATTTTAAAGCTGAGATAACAGAAATTCAGAAATGATGAGAACGAGGGTTATAATGAGGATTCCCCAAGTAACTAGGTCATTTTCTTTCCTTTATGAATATACACATAGCTCAGGAAATGGAGAGATTATTATTTATCATCTTTTAGGAAACAAAAAGTAATGATTCATGAGCTTCTTCTGGAACATTTTGTCTTCTCTGTAATTGCATGTTCAGTTCATTAGATACTTTGCATGCATGATTTCTTTCAATTGTTATATCAAAATGAAATGAAGTACTAAGAAGTATATCCATTGTATTCAAGAATGTATAAACCATTTTTAATTGAAATAAGGCAGAGCCAAATAGGAAGAAAAGGCATAAGTGTGGCAGATAAGTTTTACTTGGAATTGCATTTCCCCCTTGCATGAGAGTAACTTGAAGGGTTTATGCTATAATTCGGGGGATTTGGTGATCATTACCATCAATTAACATGGCCAAGAGGAGTCTCCAGGTTTATCTGTGTGTTTCTAAACACTTAGTTATGGAAGAGGTATGTAATCTCTAATCACAACAGCAATTATCAGCCTTAAGCACATGAAACAAATATTTATATTCTTTCAAAAGGGGAGAGGACATCAATAATCACAGCTAAGGGAAATTGTGAAGGTTTCTGGTATGTAGTTAAATTGTACGTAAGTAGTATTCCCCTGTGATTTTGGAAACAGCAATTTCTCAGTGTCTATCTGAAACATTGAAAACAATGTAGGGGAAAAATGATTTACTTCATTTGTGTAAATATCTAAAATGCTTAAAGAAAAGTACCTAAAGGAAACTAAGATAAATCAATTCTATGAGCACTACATAGATTTATCAGATTCAACTGAAATCATTGTACTTTAATAATAACAATAATGTAATATTGAGCATTCTTACAATTGAAGCTTAATGAGTAATACCATACACCTTTAGCGTTTAGCATTTATCATATAATAAGCCTTAGACTTATCATGCATAGACCCTTAACAGGCCTTGGAGAGAATACTCTTTCAAGATTAGTGGAACCTAAAATTTCTGAACGAAAGAAGTTCCATAGTAGCTTATTTCGTTCATTCGGATTAATTGTTTTTTATTTTTGTTGTTGTTGAACTTATTAAATCTTGATGCATCTCTGCAAAAGGGAGGGAAATGCATTGCTGGTGAATTAGGCGGTACTTGTAAAACAATGGCTATTTCATCAAACAATCAACAAGTATTTATTAAGCAGCTTCTACTATGTTCCACACTGTACTAGGCACTGGAGGTATGAGTTTAGAGATGAAACAATCTCTGCTTGCAAGGGATTTACATTTCCTAGGGTGGTGATAAGCACATATTAAACATATACAGCAGAAATATTAAATGGATGAATAGAACTATATGCAAAGTAGTTAAATTCAAGCAATTCTGGGTGGAGAAGACTAGTAGTTGGGGGATCAGGAAAGATTTCCTTCCTATTTATATAAGATCATATTTGAGTAACACTTTAAAGGAAAAGAGGTATTCTGTGGGATGGAGGTAAGGAAGGCATACATTCTAGGCATGTGAGACAATCAATGCAAAGGCATGTGGTGAACTGTATGAGAACATGCTGATCTCTGCCATTGCACTGGTTGCCAATATGCCTAGAGTGGCAGGAGGGCACAGATCAACATCTAAGTAAGGTGGAAAGATAGGTTAAGGACAGATTGCATAAGACTTTAGAAGCTAAACAGAGTTTGTATTTTATCTTGAAAGCAATGGAAAGTGCCTGGAGTTGACTGAATAGGAAATTACATGGTCAGATTTTTGCTTTAGGGAATTTACCTCGATTTTAGAATGGGGAGGTAAGAAACTTAAGAGAGGGATACCAGTCAGGTTGTTGTGGTTGAGTCGTTTCAGTTGTGTCTGACTCTTTGTGACCCCATTTGGGATTCTCTTGGCAGAGACACTGGAATGGTTTGTTTTTTCCTTCTCCAGTTCATTTTGCAGATGAGGAAAATGAGATTAAATAATTTACCCAGAGTCACACAGCTAGTATGTATCTGAGAAGAAATTTGAACTCAGAAAGATGAGTCTTTCTTTTTTTTTTTAATTTATTTTTAATGTGTTTGGTTTTCAGCATTGATTTTCACAGGCGTTTGAATTACAAATTTTCTCCCCATTTCCCCCGCCCCACTCCAAGATGGCATACACTCTGGTTGCCCTGTTCCCCAGTCTGCCCTCGCCTCCGTCACCCCATTCCCCTCTCATCCCCCTTTCCCTTCCTTTCTTGTAGGGAAAGATAAATCTCTATGCCCCATTGCCTGTGCATCTTATTTTCTAGTTGCATGGAAAAAAAAAAA
>JAQQSZ010018195.1:0-10628 GCA_028646595.1 Phalanger gymnotis | reverse complement strand
TTTTTTTTTTTCCCCGAGGAATTCTCTGGGTGGGGAGGGGAGGGATTAGAGCCGTTTACCTGGCCATTATGTCTCCCAGAAGCTCAAGAAGCGTTTGAAACCGTAGTACCATACTATAAACAAGTCATTATACATGCACGTTCTTGTTGATGCATGCTGGACTTCCTGACAATGCACAACACAATGCCCGACATGATCACCTGCCAACACTTGCTTGTTAAGACCTGTCTGCAGACTTGACCACTGATTAGTTATAACTTGTGTTTTGTGTGTGTATTTGGAAAATGATGTAATCACTATGACTTGAACTCTGTTATACAATAGATGAAACATGTATGAACAGTTTTTCAAAATTTTCTTCCCTTCTTTCTTTATGCTTTCACCACCCTCTTATTTTTGTTCATTGCCACCCCCAATTGCACCTGAGACTACTACTGCCCCCCCAACATTCCAGCATTCCCCTGGAGGTGGTATCACCCACTTTTGGAACCTATGTATCTAGAACCTACCTCTCTTACTATCACTCAGCAACCTCCCCTCCTTTAAAGTTCATTCCTCCAATTTTGTCTACTCTGGCCAAATCATCTTTGCCTCTAGGTCTTTCAGCTTCTAGGTCAGTATCCTTAAGGATTTCAGGATCCGACTTAGTTTTCCTCTAAACCAGGCCTGCACAACATATGGCCTTGGTCCACTTGCAGCCCACCAAAGGATTTTGGGAGGCCCACGAAAAATGTCAGGTTGCCACTGCTCACTTTTCTGTTCTTCATGTGACCTGTGGCAACCAACCATCATCAGTCTGTCTCTAGTCTAACCTATCTGCAGCAGGAAGAAATTTAGCCTATTTTAATTTTGGCCCTGACCTACTGCTAAGTTGTGTAGATCTGCTCTAAACCCTAAACCCTGCCCTCTTCCTTAGTGATTTTAATATTTATGTTGATATTCCTCCAAACACTCTCTTCAACTCCAGTGACTTCCACCTCTGCTCACCATTATTCACCAACAGAGCAAGAGACACCTTAGCCCTCATTCATATAACCCAAAACTTTTACCGATCTCCATGATCTTGAATTCTAAAATTCCACTTTCCAATCCTAAATCTCCTGTCCTTCTGTCTCTCTGTCTAGCTCACTTCTAAACCTATTCTTCTTTCTCATTGTGACCTCCAGTCCATCTATCTTTCCCTGTTCTCCTAATCCATCACCTCTCCTTTGCTCTCTTTTTCTCTTTGTAACTTTGACTCTACAGTTGACCAGATCAACTATGCACTGTCCACCCCTGAATCCCTTATTCTACTACTATTAAAGCTGCTAAAAACTCAGCTCTGGGTCTACCCCCAAGCATCTATCTTTTCTTATCAGATGAACGTGGATGGAGGAAGTCACAGAAAAATCCCAAATTGGTTTGCTATAAGTTCACTGTTACCATTGCCTCTAGTTAGACATTATCATCAAAGTAGTATAAGCAAAACTAATAATAGCATTAAATTACTGCCTTAAAAAGAGGAAGAGGATTTTTTTATCACTTATGTTTACTTTTTAAAAAATTTATTTATTTTTAGTTTTTAACATTTGCTTTTATAAGATTTTGAGTTCTAAATTTCCTTCCTTTCCACTCCTCCCTCCCCAAATTGGCAAGCAATCTGATATAAGCTATACATATAAGATCATATCAAACATATTTCCACATTAGTCATGTTGTGAAAGAAGAATCAGAATAAAAGAGAAAAACCATGAGAAACAAAAAACAACAATGAAAAGAAAAAATAGTATGCTTCAATCTACGTTCAGACTCCATAATTCTTTCTCTGGATGTGGTTAGCATTTTCCATCATGAGTCTTCTGGAATTGTCTTAGATCATTGCATTGCTCAGAAAAGCTAAGTCTAACAAAGTCAGTCATCGCACAGTGTTGCTGTTACTGTATACAGTGTTCTCCTGGTTCTGCTCACTTCACTCAACATCAGTTCATGCAAGTCTTTCAGGTTTTTCTGAAGTCTGCCTGTTCACCATTTCTTATGGAACAGTAATGTTCCATTACATTCATATACCACAACTTGTTCAGCTATTCCCCAATTGATAGGCATCCCCTCAATTTCCAGTTCTTTGCCACCACAAAAAGACCTGCTATAAATATTTCTGTACGTGAGTCCTTTTCCCTTTCTTATGTTCTCTTTGGGATACAGCCCTAGAAGTGGTATTGCTGGATCAAAGGATATGCACAGTTTTATAGCCCTTTAGGCATAGTTCCAAATTATTCTCCAAAATGGTTGAAACAGTTTACAACTCCATCAACAATGCATTAGTGTTCCAATTTCCCCATATCTTCTCCAAAATTTACCATTTTCCTGTTTTGTCACATTAGGCAATCTGTTAGGTGTGATGTGGTATCTCAGAGTTGTTTTAATTTGCATTTCTCTAATCAATTGTGATTTAGAGCATTTTTTCATATGACTATAGATAGCTTTAATTTCTTCCTCTGAAAACTGCTTGTTCATATCCTTTGATCATTTATCAATTGGAGAATGACTTGTATTCTTACAGATTTGAGTCAGTTCCCTCTCTCTCTCTCTCGCTTTATATATACCCATGTATATATACATACATATACATTTATCAGAGACATTGGCTGTAAAAATTGTTTCACAGCTTTGTTTTCCTTCTAATCTTGGTTACATTGGCTTTGTGCAAAAAGTTTTAATTTAATATAATCAAAATTATCCATTTTACATTTCATAATGTTTGTTATCTCTTGTTTGGTCATAAATCTTCCCTTCTCCTGACAGGTAAACTATTCCTTGCTCTCCTAATTTGCTTATAGTTTCACCCTTTATGTCTAAATGGTGTACCTATTTTTACCTTACCTTGGTATATGGTGTAAGATGCTCATCTATGCTTAGTTTCTGCCATACTATTTTCCAGTTTTCCCAGCAATTTTTGTCAAATAGTGAGTTCTTATCTCAGAAGCTGGGATTAAACAGTAGATTACTATAGTCATTGACTACTGTGTCTTGTGTACTTCCACTGATCCACCACTCTATTTCTTAGCCAGTACCAAGCAGTTTTGATGATTGCTGCTTTATAATATAGTTTAGATTTGGTATGGCTAGGCTATCTTTCCTTGCATTTCTTTCTATTAATTCCCTTGATATTCTGGACTCTTTGTTTTTCCAGATGAATTTTCTTATTTCTTCTAGCACTATAAAATAATTTTTTGGTAGTTTGATTGGTATGGCATTGAATAAGTAAATTAATTTAGGTAGAACTGATATTTTTCCAATTATTTAGATCTGAAAAGCATGAAAAGCATTTTGTGATTGTGTTCATATAGTTCCTGGGTTTGTCTTGGCAGGTAGACTCCCAAATATTTTATGTTGTCTACAGTTACTTTAAATGGAATTTCTCTTTCTATCTCTTGCTGCTGGGCTTTGTTGGTAA
This sequence comes from Phalanger gymnotis, assembly GCA_028646595.1. Classification (NCBI taxonomy): domain Eukaryota; kingdom Metazoa; phylum Chordata; class Mammalia; order Diprotodontia; family Phalangeridae; genus Phalanger; species Phalanger gymnotis. The sequence goes on along the minus strand of JAQQSZ010018195.1, from coordinate 7,195 downwards.
TATATAGAAATGCCAGTGATTTATGTGGGTTTATTTTATATCCTGCAACTTTGCTAAAGTTGTTAATTATTTCAAGTAGTTTTTTAGTGGATTCTCTAGGATTCTCTAACATCATATCATCCGCAAAGAGTGATAGCTTTGTTTCTTTTTTGCCTGTTCTAATTCCTTCAATTTCTTTTTCTTCTCTCAAGCTAGCTAACATTTCTAGTACAATATTGAGTAACAATGGTGATAATGGACATCCTTGTTTCACTCTGATCTTATTGGAAATGCTTCTAGCTTATCCTCATTATATATTATTTCAAGGAAAACTATTGATTCCTACACTCTCTAGTGTTTTTAATAGGAATGAGTGGTGTATTTTGTCAAAAGTTTTTCCGCATATCTATTGAGATAGCTATATGATTTGTGTTAATTTTGTTATTGATATGGTCAATTATGCTGATAGTTTTCCTAATATTGAACCAGCCATGCATTCTTGATGTAAATCCCACCTGGCCATAGTGTATAATGATAAGTCATGATAAGTCACTGTAATCTCTTAGCTAATATTTTGTTTAAAATTTTTGCAACTGTATTCATTAGGGAAATTGGGATCTTTTTTCTGTTTTGGCTCTTCCTGGTTTAGGTATCAGCACCATGTTTGTATCATAAAAAGAATTTAGTAGGACTCCTTCTTTGCCTATTTTTCCAAGTAATTTATATAGTATTGGAATTAATTGTTCTTTAAATGTTTGGTAGAATTCACTTGTACATCCATCTGGCCCTGGATTTTTTTCTTCGGGAGTTCATTGATGGCTTGTTCAATTTCTTTTTCTGAAATGGGGTGATTTTTATAGGGATGTTTTTTAAAAAAGGAATTCTAGACACATGAATGGAAGAAAATAAAAGTCCAACTATGATAACTTAAATGTGAATGGATTAAACAATCCTGTAAAACGAAAGAGTGACAATGGATAAGAAAACAATATCCAACAATCTATTGCATACAAGAAATTTATCCAGGTAGGCAATTAAGTAATAAGCATTTATTAAACGATTACTATGTGCCAAGTATTGCAATAAATGATGGGGATACAAATATAAGTGAAAAGAAAGACAGTCATTGCCTTTGAGGAACTTACACTCTCATGGGGGAAGACAACACAAAATAGGGAGCCATAAAAGGGAGATGGCAGGGACAAGGTATCTGCTCAGGGACTTGAAGTCCAGAGAGTCAGAAGCACAGCAGGGAGAGGAATGAAGAACAGCAGGCTTGGGCACCTCTCCAAAATAGAAGCCCCAGAAGGAATTCACCAGTGGAAGAAGGGGGCCAGAGCTAGGGATATTCCAGGGTGAGAAGACCTCAAGTATATGAAAATGAAATATTGGACCAATAAAATTTACTATGTATTGTGAAAAAAAATAATTTACTTATGACCAAAATCTGCCCTACTTGCTTTCACATTTATTGTGTATTACTTTATGTTCTAAATGGTGACTGTAAGATGGCACAGTGGATAGAGTGCTCAAACTGGAATCAATAAGACCTGAGTTTAAACCCAGCCTCACACACTTATTACTATTTGCCAATTCTGGGCTTCATTAGGCTTCAGTTGTTTCACTTGTAAAATGGAGATAACAACCCTGGGGGAGGTGGGGGAGAGAAATAATACTCTTAGACTTGTTGTGAAAATAAAATGAGATAATATTTGTATAGCATTTTTCAAACCTTAAAGCACTATATAAATGCTAGAGTTATTACTATTAAGACACAAGGTTTTTTGTTTTTGTTTTTCCTGTTAGAAATAAGAATAAAAGACCTATTGTTCTGTACAAACTTACAAAATTGGCAGAACTGGTTTCCTCAAATACCCAAGGCCACTATCTGTCTCTTCTTTGGGGTCCCTTAAATGTTGCCTTTTAAGAGTTTAGGCCGCGGCAGCTAAGTGGTGCCGTGAGTAGAGCACTGGCCCTGGAGTCAGGAGTACTTGAGTTCAAATCCAGCCCTAGACACTTGACACATTACTAGCTGTGTAACCTTGGGCAAGTCACTTAACCCCAATTGCCCTGACCAAAAACAAACAACAAAAAAAGTTTAGGCCAATGACTAACTGCTCACTACCCTCTCTTATCTCATCTGAACAGGTAAATCATATGTATTTTGTTTCAAACTCTTCTCCTGCTCAGTGCCAGTTCCTGAGATTGTGAAATACCAATGTGTCCTTCCCCTCCCCCTACCCCATGACCTCATTAGACCCTGCTCCTGTAAGGTTGATGGGGAATAAGATCTCCCCTGCCCATCAATAGGCTTCAGGTAGAGCCCATTAAGGGAAGCTAGCTTGCTTGTAAGAAGGCTTACATACTTTGTTAATTTCTAATTAGGCACTGAGTCAAGAGGGTTGTGATGGCTTCTGGCTCTGAGCCTATTAGCTGAAAAAGTATATATTCTGAGAGGTGAGCCTTTTGCTTTGGGGGCTCTCTTGTAAGAAGGATCTTATGATTTCCTGGTTAAGACTGAGTGGCTGTACGTTCAGAGCTCTCCAAGTGCTCAGAGGTAAAGGCTCTCTCCATCAGTGGTGTATGTAAAGTATACAGTATTATTGTTTTGATTAAAGCAGTTAAGAGCCCTGTTGTCGGTCTTTATTTCTCTTCTCTGTATTTTCTCTGTATTTTATGTAATTAAAGAAGATTGTTGACCCATGAAACAGCTATCTTTCCTAGTAAAGCAGATCTAAGAACCTGCCCTAGCAGCCATCCTGAGAGTGCCGGTGTGATTGCCCTTACAACTCCTTAACTTACTTTATGTTTGTATTTGTAAATTTAACAAGGCAACCAGCCAGCAGGATCCTGGTTCTCAGAACATGCTCTGCCTGCTGCCAGCCCACATGGAAGACCCTGTTTCTAGAAAAGAATGATGTCATATTATAATGGACCTTACTGGTCAGATTCAGAGCAAATGAGGTATTCTGACTGCTTCTTAGATGGCTTTTTGGTTGGCTGCTGAACCTAACTTGGGGGGTGGAGGGAGGTGGGTCTCCTTATTGGCGTTGTTCAGTCGCTCAGTTGCATGTGACTCTTTCTGATCCCATTAACCACAGCATGCCAGGCCCTTCTATCTTCTACGATTTCTCAAAGCCTGTCCCAAGTTCCTGTCTGTTGCTCTCATTACACAATCTCTCCATCTCATCTTCTGCCATCCTATTTTCCTTTTGCCTTCAATCTTTCCCAGTACCAGGGTCTTTTCCAATGAGTCCTGTCATCTCATTATGTGGCCAAAGTATTTAAGCTTTGGCATTTCACTTCCCAGTGAATAGTCTGAATCAATTTCTTTAAGTATTGACTGATTTTTACCTTCTTGTTATCCAAGGGACTCCCAAAAGTCTTTTTCAACACCACAATTCAAAAGCATCAGTTCTACAATGCTCAGCCTTCCTTACAGTCCAACTCTCACAGCCACACATTGCTCCTGGAAAAACCATAGCTTTGACTATGTGGACCTTTGTTGGCAAGGTGACGTCTCTGCCTTTTAGTCAGTTGTCCAGATTTGCCATAGCTTTGCTTCCAAAGAGCAAGCATCTTTCAATTTCATGGCTGCAGTCTCCATCTTCAGTGATCTTTGAGACCAGGAATATAAAATCTGACACTACTTCCATATCATCTCTTCACCATGAGGTAACCGGAGCAGAAACTCTCATTCCAATTCCCAATCTCATTGATAAGTCAGATCCCCAGAAGGTTCATGGTTAGCTACTTCTTTCCCTTATAGTTTTAGGTGTATCCTTGAGGAGTGGGGTTCTTCCCTAGTGCTATCAGCCTAAGTCCCCCCTTCCCTAGTAGCAGTTACCAGTAACAGTATTTCCCTTATATCATCAATATCCTCTAGCAATTAGCATTCTAGTATCATTTAACCAATTAATATCAATTAGATTTTACAAAAGGATATTAAGCATTAGGTATTAAGGGGTACTGAGAAGATAAAACTAGAACTTAAGAATAAACTATCCTGCCAAGTCCCAATGCTACAGGCATTTCTTGTCCATCCGCCCACAAATTTAACACCTCAGTCCTTGGGAAGAGACTTAAAAGCAACTGCTATAATGCAATGATCAAATTCCCTTCCAAATGCAACATGGCCAGTGGATGAATTAATCTTGTGCCCTCTTGGTTGCCTTTGATACACTACTCTGCTGGGTCAAACAGGGACTTTGTGCCTCATTAAGCTCAGCTGTCTGTAAAATCCAGCATCAACTCCAGTCCTCGAGAGTAACTCACTCTTCCAAACTTTTGAAGTGCATAGGCTGGAAGATTAAATCCTGAGGCCCCTTTCCACTCCAGGAGGCTTACAACATTCCTTCTTTTGATCACAGACAGGGAAGGGAAAGGGCTCAAATTGTCCTGGGAATCTTTCCTCTGCCTCTCACTTCAGGTTCAGAAGCCAACCTTCATCAAGATGTAAGCAGATTGGAATAAGTCAGAATACCTGAACATTCTCTGAATCTGAGCGCAGGACGTTTCCATTATATGTTATCACACCCTTCCAGGAGTAGAGTCCCCAGTCTCTTCCCCATGGACTGGAAGTAGGCAGAGCATCCTAGCCATACTCTCCCATAGGGCTCTCCCATTGACCCTGTTACATTTACAGTTGCGTAAGGCAGCTAAATCGGAATTAGGAAGTAGGGAGGCTCTAGTTGCATATAAACAAACCTTTAATATTCACTGACATGTAGGGATCCATTACTCTGAAAGGAAATTAATCCTCCAGCTGCACAGATGTGAAAAGCAAACTTGGACAATCTGCCTGCTAAACAAAAATGTGGTTCTGTTTGTAATAGGAAAGTTACGTGGGTCCTACTGAGATCTCTGAAGCCCCATGGCTCTATGGACCACCAAGGACACCTCTTCAGCTCTCCAGTTGGGATTTAACTGACAGTGGACCCCCTAACAGGGAAATGCCCACATAGACTATGAGAACCTTTTTATAGGGACATGTTCTAGTTTTTATGGTATATAAGTATTCTTTAACCTTTTAAAGGTCCTAGTTTTGATCAAAGTGGGTCCTGGTAGTTTGACACCTAGTGGGTCCTGATTTATACAAGATGTTCCTTAAATAAGTTTTTTACTGACATCTTCTGTTTCTTACATTATCGTAGCTATCCCCAGGATCCCTCCCTCTTCCACTCCACAGCTCTGTGTCCCCCCCCACCCCCAGCCACCTCTTACAACAAATTGTTCAGTTGTTTCTCAGTTGTGTCCGACTCTTTGTGACCCCATTTGGGGTTTTCTTGGCAGAAATACTAGTGTGGTTTGCCATTTCCTTCTCCAGCTCATTTTTATGGATGAGTAAACTGAGGCAAACAGGGTTAAATGACTTGCCCTGTTACACAGCTGAGCCTAGATTCTTGACTCCAGACCCTGCACTCTATCCACTGTACCACCTAGCCACCCCCCATATAATAAATACTATCATTTGAAGAGAAAAACAAATCAGCACAATAGATTGATTCGCAGAAAAGTGCAAGTCTTTGGACCTTATAGAGTGTATTCTAAAAGTCAGCATAGTTTTAAGAGACATCCAACTAAACTTTACAGCTCCAGTATGATGAATATGCACATGTTAATGATGAGGCCCCGTAAATTTTTGGCTCATTCTACCAAGCTCATTGAAGTAAAGAGAGGTGGCCTCTCAATTGGGGTCAGGGAGATCTTGATGAAAGGGGCTATGGGCTGGCTCAAGCTAGAGTGGGGTGGGATAGGGAGAGGAAGCTCCGAGGCTCTTTTTACCATTCTCAGTCAGAACCACACCCACCTCTTTATTTTGTAAATCTGCCCCACCAGGTTTAATTGAGTTTTAAGTGGATAGTGAGGGATATTAGGGGAATATTCTAGCTGGGTGTGTAGGCTTTCCTTTCTCCTTTTCTTTGCATTGACAGATGCTGGGATTTAAACTCAAGACTACTCTGGCTGCCCCCCTAGGCAGATCCCCTTTCTTCCGGCCGGCTTATAAGGGCTCTTTTGTCCCAGGGAGCCATGTGGACCCAAGCACAGCCTGTAAATTTCTGCCTTGGTCTAATTCAGTTTGAGTTTTTAGTCCACCTGATTTCTGACAAGAGCTGAGATTCCAAAGTTATTCTGTTTCACAGGAATTTATTCTATGGAATACTTGGACACAGAGTTTGAGAACTTACTGGAATACTGGGATTTGTAAATTCAGAGGGGCTAGCTAGCATTGCCTTACATATAGACCTAAAATCAATTTATATTATCACCATCTTGGGACTAGAAGGTAGATTTGAGTCACACCTGGGAGTTTTATAAGACACATGGCCTCCCAGAGAGCAGTAAGACATCCCTAATCACCACCAAGACTTAAGACAGACTGGAATGCATCTGCAGGACAATTTTGACTACATAAAATTAAAAGGGTTTTGAGCAAATGGAAAAAAAATCTTTGAAGCAAGTTTCTCTGGTAAAGATCTCATTTCTAAGATACATCAGGAACTGATTCAAATTTTTAAGAAATCTTTCCCCAACTGATAAATGGTCAAAGGATATGAACAGATAATTCTCAGAGAAAGAAATCCAAGCCTTATGGAAAAAAAATGCCCAAGTTTGGGCACAATGGTTATAGTTGTTCAATCATGTCCGACTCTTTTTTTTCTTGGCAAAGATACTGGGATGGTTTGCCATTTCATCCTCCAGCTCATTCTATAGAGGAAGAAACTGAGGCAAACAGGGTTAAGTGACTTGCCCAGGATCTGTGGCCAGATTTGAACTCTGGAAAATGAGTCTTCTGGCTCCAAGCCCAGCACTTTATCCAATTCACCACCCAGCTGCCAGGACATGGTGGTATACTCTTTTAATTCCTGCTACTTCCTGAGCTCAAATTTTTTTTTAAAAAATCATTATTTATTTAATATTTTTAGTTTTTAGCATTAATCTTCACAAGAGTTTGAATTACAAAATTTCTCCCCCTTTCTACCCTCCCCCCCCCACTCCAAGATGGCATATATTCTAATTGCCCTGTTCCCCAGTCAACCCTCCCTTCTGTCACCCCACTCCCCACCCCCAGTCCCTTTTCCTTTACTTTCTTGTAGGGCAAAATAGATTTCTATGCCCCATTGCCTACATGTCTTATTTCCTAGTTGCATGCAAAAACTTTTTTTTGAACATCTGCTTTTAAAACTTTGAGTTCTAAATTCTCTCCCCTCTTCCC
>JAQQSZ010018194.1:0-10628 GCA_028646595.1 Phalanger gymnotis | reverse complement strand
TCTCCTCATTGGCTTTTTGGAGCTAGTCTATTTTTTAAGGTGTTGTTTTCTTCAGTATATTTTTCAGTATTTTTTTGGGTCTCCTTTAGCAAGTCATTGACTTGTTTTTCATGGTTTTCTTGCATCCTTCTCAATTCTCTTCCCAATTTTTCCTCTACTTCACTTGCTTTTCCAAATCCTTTTTGAGCTCTTCCATGGCCTGAGACCAGTTCATGTTTTTCTTGGAGGTTTTTGTTGTAGGCTCTATGACTTTGTTGACTTCTTCTATCTGTATGCTTTGGTCTTCTTTGTCACCAAAGAAGGATTCCAGAGTCTGAGACTGAATCTGGGTGTGTTTTCGCTGCCTGGCCATGTTCCCAGCCAACTTACTTGACCCTTGAGTTTTTCAGCGGGTTATGACTGCTTGTACAGTAAAGAGTTCTATGTTCCACGCTTGGCGCTTGGGCGGAGGAGGCCACACCAGCACTCCTCCTTCCCCAAGAACCCCCAACCCAGACTGGGCTTAGATCTTCAGCAGGCTCTTCACTCCTGCTCTGATCAGCCACTTAATTCCTCCCACCAGGTAGGCCTGGGGCCAGAAGCAACTGCAGCTGTATTTCTGTAGCTGCCCCACCTCTGCTACCCCAGGGGTGGTGGCAGAACTGCAAACTCCCTGGCCATAGCAGCTTTTCCCACTAACCTGCTCTGTTGTCTTTGCTGTTTGTGGGTTGAGAGTTGGCAGCTGGTAACTGCCACAGCTCACTGATTCAGGGTGCTAGGGCATGCTCTGCCTGGCTCCTGGTCTCGTTGGTCTGTGCCGCCCCTCTGGGATCTGCTCCACTCAGCTCCCTTGCCCTCTGCTCAGCTCTGCTCCCCTTAGCTCCCAGCTCCATACGGGATAGATCTTACCCAGAGACCATGCAGGCTGTCCTGGGCTAGAGCCCTGCTTTCCTCCACCGCTTTGTGGGTTCTGCAGTTCTAGAATTGGTTCAGAGCCATTTTTTATAGGTTTTTGGGGGGACTTTGTGGGGAGCTCATGGTAGTCCCTGCTTTCCAGTCACCATCTTGGCTCCACCCCCCATCTTTGTTTTTTTTTTTTTAAATAAATTAAGGAAATACTAACTTTTAGTTAGAGGTTAGTAGAAATAAGGTTGTATTTTTTTTTCCTAGCCAAGTTAACAGACCTCTTGTAATCTATCCATGGAGTCCTTCAGAGGTCATGGATCTCAGGTTAAGAGCCCCTGCTTTAGAAGGATGCATGACAATCCTGCTGCAATTAAATATTATATCCTATTCTGGGAGATTAATTTTGAAATAAATAAGAAGAAAACTATCCAGAGTAATCCAGCTGAGCTCTAACCTATACTATACTTGTAAAGTTTTAAAAAATGGGTCTTTATCTTGAAGATGTAAATGCTGAAGTTGGAGGAAGGATCATGATAATGATTTTAAATTAATTGAGGGGCTTTTATATGCAACAAGTAATAGACTATTTCACAGAGAGCAGAATTGGAAAAACAACTGGAAATTACAAGGAGAAAGAGTTTGACTTAATGCAAGAAAAGTATTCCTAACAGCATGAGCTGTTAGAATGGACTTCCTTGGGGAGGGAGAGGGGAGAGCTCCTCATTAGTAAAGGCCTTAAAGCAGAGGCAGAATGTCCACTTGTCAAGAATTTTGGAAATAGGTTTATACTACGGGTAGGGGTGGAACTAAATAAACGTAAAAGTCCTTTCCAAATTAACAAGTCTATTATTCTTGTCTTTCCAAAGAACAGAACATGATGTATTGCAATTACTTGGGGGTGGGTATTTCTTGTCATCAAGAAGTAGACAAGACCTCTAAATTTAATTGCTACAGGCAATGAATTGGACACCACACTAGTTGAAAATATATCTCTCACCTATATATTGAGTCATTTTGTAACATTCCCTTATCCCTCACACAGTGTTCCTGCCAAATTGGCCCACTGTTTTCTATCCATGGCACTCCATCTCTTGCCTCTGCATTTGCATGGTATATCCCTCATTTCTGAAATTCCTATTGCCAGAAGTCAGTTACTTAAACATTTACTCAGTCAATTTACCTGTTGAAAGTTGAAGTTTCCCATTGTTGGAACCAAGATAACACAAATTCTTATGTGGCTGCATTTAACATGGCATGATGAGATTGTGCCTCTTAGTATAGTCTCATTTCCTTTTTATTAATAAATGACATTTTCACAGAATTTCTTTTTTTTCAAGGCACTATTCCCAGCTCCCATGGGCTCATCTACTATCTGAGATGTTCTTCACGAGGACATTTTCTAATTACTTTAGACAAACCAATTTAGGGTGGGAGCCCCCAAAGGACCTGGATATTCACGACTCTGTCCTTGTCTAAGGCTGGTTGCAATGCTGAATACAAATGGTCAGGTAGAGAATGATAGAGAAGTAATTTACCTTTGGTCGCACAGTAAGTGTCCGAGGCAGGATTCAAGTTCTACCCTTGCTAGCTTGAAGTCCACTGTTCTGTCCATTACATCATCTAGTAGATAATCTTGTGCTTACCTTGGGTTTTGACAGAGATATGAGAGACTGCAGCAGTCTACTGTAGGGATCACTGTAAAGCCCTGGAACAGATCCTTGTAAATATGGACCTTTAGCATGTGAGAAGCTCTGTTTCATAATGGCTACAGGTACATGGTGAAAACTTAGGATTTATGGCCAGTAGAAAGAATTTCAAGTGGGTGAGGAAGGGGCGGGAGTAGCCACTCAGGAGCCTGATAAATTGGTGGAGGAAGGGAAAAGGAGGAGTCATTTACCAATCATGAAGGAAGAGCACTAAAGCCCAGGTTAGAAAAGGTCAGAAACAGTGTCCCTATTGATGTAAACTTCTTATATATTATAACTATCCTCCAAGGGGATGTCTCAGTCTCTGGTGAATCCCTTTGGGAAGCAGAGTCCCTTGTGTGATGAAGGTTCTCACAGTTTATTGTAAATAGCATTTGGTCTCTATTTTTGAAGTTATGTCTCTGATAAATCTCCTTCCACCTAATTTCTGCTAATAATCACAGCTAGTATTTACTTATCACTTTGAAGTGTGTAAAGCACTGTTCATACATTATCTCATTTGTTTCTCACAACAACCCTGGGAGGTAGGTGTTATTATTATCTTCATTTTGGAATTGAGGAAACTGAGGCTGACAGAGATTGTTCAGGGTCACAGAGCTAGTAAGGAACCAACTAAAAGAGATGGGCAGTGAGATAGTATATGTGAAGAATAAAGGCAAACAATCTGATTGGATTAAGAGAAGAAGAGGGCAAGTAATGCCCAGTGAGACTTAAAAGATAGGTTGGCGCCAGGTTGTAAAGAGCTTTAAAATCTAAACCCTGTGATAGATCTAAACAAACCAGTTACTCACTGGTTGCGCATCTGTATTCTATATCATCCATACTTGTTACACTTCTTTTTTCTTTTTTGTCTCTCTAGATCTTATCTTTGGGGCATCCATACCGGATCCTTTTAGTAACTCTCTAGTCACCTTTAGATGGCGAGTTTCTTTGATTTTTTTCAACACTTAAAAATACTTACTGACTTACATTCATACTTTTAACAAACCCCATCTAATAGCATGTCTGTCAATCTCAAGGGCTAATGAAATAGGACTTTGGAAATTTTCTGAGGAGGGAGATGGTGTATACAAAAAAATGGTGGGTAAGGAAGAATATCCTAGGAGCTATGTGTGAAATGGATTGTAGGAGAGAATGCTTAGGTTCAGGATAAATAGAATGGAAGCCAAAGTAGGCAGGGAGCTGATTAGGGGAATTCCAGTCAATTGGAATAACATAACTCTTCCTTTAACCATATCCATTAAGACTTTGTTAAAAGGGAAAAAGATAACTCCTGCTTGTTTTTAAAGACTGTGTTTAACATTAGTTTCAAGAGAGTGGGATATTTGTCAAGAGGCTTTGGTTGGTTAGGACCTAAATAAGCAATATGGTCAATAAAAGCTTACTATGCCCTAGTGACTGTGCTAAGCACTGAAGATTTAAAGAAAGACAAAAATATGGCCCTTGCTCACAAAGAACTTATATTCAAACATGGGGAAATAACAATAAATAATTGCACATAAAGATAGAACAGATTGAAGGTAATCTTAGAGCGAAGATACAAGTAGCTGGGGTGACTAGGAGAAGGTTCCTGAAGAATGTAAGATTTGAGGTGAATTTTAAAGGAAGTCAGAGAAGCTAAGAAATGGAAGTGAGAAGGGAGGTCATTAAAGGCATGAAAGTGAACCAGTGAAAGACAGAGTTAGGAGATGGAGTGTCATGTGTGAAAAACAGTAAGAAGGTCAATAGGTCATATGTGATCTAATTCTTGAAGGGAAAGGAAAGTGTAGGAAGGCTGGAAAGGGGCCGGGTTGTAAATTGCCTTAAGTGGCAAGCATGATTTTATATTTGATCCTGGAGGTAATAGGGAGTTACTGGAATTTATTGAGTAGGAATGTAACATAGTGACACCTGTATTTTAGGAAAATCATTTTGGCAGTTGAGCGTAGATTAGAGTCAGCAGTTGTTTATGTGAGTGGAAAATAGGAGGCCTATATGAGAGATGTGAATATTGAGATGATAAGATTTGACAGCAGTATGAATATTTGGGGTAAATTGAATAGAGATTCTAAAAGTAGAGTAAAAGTTGTAAGTCTCGATGACTGGAATAATGGTGGTACTCTTGACCAGGGATAGGGAACGTTTTCATATTGGAAGGCTGCATTAATTTAGCTCTAATCAAATAAGGATGAATTCAAGAAACTTCAATTAGATATACTTATTTTTTAAAAAAATCTAACTACCATGCACTTAATAATTTCAAAAAACGAAAACTATTTGTCAATTTTAAAGTTATCTAGCTTTTTAACGATTTTGTTGTGTTGACCCCCATAAACTCTCACCAACCAGCCTTATGCAGTAATGGTGCCAGTAAGGTGGGGATAGTTAGAACTAAAGCACAAGCATAGCCATAGTCAATTTACCCCTTATGCCTTACTAATTTTCTTATTGTTCTGATCAATTTAGGAGGATTATTTCACTGAAACATTTTATTTTTTGGTATTATAAGTACATTAATTTCAAAAATAAAATAAAAATATAAAAGATGAACAAAAATGTATTAATAAAAATAAAAGGATTTGTTCTGTAAAATTTGCATTCTGTCAAAAAACCACACTTATGGGCCTAGAAGGCCACATGTGGCTTTAAGGCTGCAGTTCCCCACTGCTGCCCTTGACAATGATATGAAAAAGAGGGGATGGTTTCAAAAAGAAACAAATGATATGTTTTGTTTTCTACATGTTGAATCTGAAATGCCTACAGGATACTCAACTTGAGATGTTCAAAAAGCAGTGACGGGTATGGAGACTGAATCTCAGGAAAGAGATTAGGACTAGATATACACAACTGGGAATCATCTACATAAAGATTATTTTTGAATGTATAGGCCCTAATGAGATCACCAAAAGAGATAGTAAAGAAGGAAAAGTGAAGAAGACCTTAAGCGATATTCACAGTTAGTGTGATGAATGTGGATCGAAATCCAACAAATGAAACTGATAAGAAGCAGTAAGCATTAAGCAAATGGGTAGAGAAGAATGTCATAGAAAACCTTGAGATGAGAAAGTACGTAAGAGGAAGTGATTAACAGTCAAATGATACTAAAATGTCAAGAGGGTTGAGAAATGTCCATTAGATGTGACAATTATGAGATAACTGATAAATTTAGAGATAATAGCTTCAGTTGATTAATGTTGTCAGTTGAGAGAGCTGTTCATGTGAAATGTTCCTGAAACCACCAAACTTCCAGTAGAAAGGTGAAGAGATTTTTATTCCCTATATGGCATAATTCCAGATCAGCTTAAGGGTTACCTTGCACGTATATCCCAAGTTCTAGAGTTTGGAGAACTGACATTCTAGGCAGAATTAATGGATTTCCTAACTGGAATGACTATTGGACAAAGAAGAAGATTGCCCACCATTCTCTTAAGCCAGTAGTATGCTCTAATAAAAGGGATAAGGAGAGGTAATTAGGACATTACTCCCATTCTCTGTACCAGTATTAGAGTCAATGATTCAACCAGTTGTGCTCCAATAGGAAGAGTTGCTCATCTATGTATATGTATATAATTATATTTATGTAGGTTACAAATGCATGTACGTATCTGATACTCATCTGATACTTAGTTGATGCTCACAACTCTATGAAGTTGGTTCCATTACTGCCCCAATTTCACAAATCAGTCAACTGAGAGAGGTTAAATAAGTTGCTCAGGGTCACACAGCTTGTAAATGTCTGAGGAAGTAATCCTCTGATAAATCCTTTGGGAGCATATTAATTTCTGATTTATATTCTAGTTTCTGATTTATTTCCTCTTTTTAAAAAATTAATACATAATTTGATCATCAGGTACAAATGGCATCAGTCAGAATTTTCCATGGTGGAGAGAAGATTGCTGCTCCAGGGATATTCTGGTCTCAATTCTATTTATAAGACTTCCATTTTGTCACATCTCTAAAGGTGGTCTGTCCAGTTGGCTCTTTCCCCTTGTCCAGTGGCCATCCCAGTGTATAGATCCCTCATCCCTTAGCAAGGCTGTTTTTTTTCCAGAGTACACAGAGTGTTAGGTTGTGATACAACACTACAGCCACTGAGATTATACATTATATGTGCACAGTAAAAATGGATGAAAACATGTAGAAAGTGAAAGTTCCAGAGTTGAGTTTTGAAGCATTCTCAACTTACCAACAGCACATTCATCTGTATAAGCTTCTGGGGACGGATGTGGCAAAAGGTGGGAAGAATTCCAACTGCTAGGGTTGGGGACAGGGGAGCAGAAGCTAAAATTTGGAGAGCATTTTTCCAGAATGATGGCAAAGCAGCAATGGTTTTTGCTAAATTATAAATCAGAGATGTTTCCCCATGGCCCCTTCTCCTACCATTTGGGTTGAGAACTCTCAGGGAGACAACTCCCAGCTCATGGTAGCAAGTAGGTGGCCTAGAAATACTCACTGATTGCCACCTATTACAGGCTGCACTCAAGAATAAGAGCTGTTCTCAAGGCCACAAAGAGCTGGATCCTGCTTCTGACCATCTTTGGCTGTATAACCCTGAGAGGTTGCTTAACTTCTCAGAGGGGCCAAATTCCCAGCCAGCCAGCTATAAGTGACTTGTAAAAGTCTCCAGTGCAGCTGAAATTAGGTTGAAATGCAATTGGGAAATGTTTAACAAAATAAATAAAAATGCAATACAACATAGATAATGTCACTTTGTAGTTTTCTAAGTCAGTATGTGGCATGCTGAGTGATTTCTATTTAAGTCTGATACCAGTTCTCTAAGAGTCAGGTTACAGAGAAGGTAATTGACCTGCATTGGTAGAGGGAACTTCCTTACCTGGGAGTCCTCCATGCCAATGAAATCACAGGTCCAGATTCTGTCTCTGTAGGTAAGCTCTCTTTGGGCAAACTTGGTACCTTTAAAAATTAGAAGTTTTCTTTATTGGCATTTATTGAGGGGAAAGGGGGTGAATGGGAGGGGGAAGAGAACTAATAGTGTCATCTGAAAACAGAAATGGTTTGGTACTTATGGGTCATGTAGTTTTAAAAGTGTAATGAAACAGATTCCTCTTCAAATCACTAGATTTTCCTAACTTTTTAATACCTTTCTAAAGAAAGAAAAGTCCTCTATACTTGTGTGTATATACTCTAATGAAGAAAGTCTCCTCATCCTGTCCTGACCTACCCCCTCAGAGAAAAGTTGTTATTTGGGGCCAGTGACTAGAACTGCTACACTCCAGCTTTTCTTACTTTGAGCTAGCATTCAATATAATGTAAGGCACTTATCAAGTGCCAACCCAATTTTGCAGATTTTTGAGTTATTGTCTCAGTCACTCACTAGATAAGGACAAAAAAATAAGCGGTTTGTTGCAATTTTTATCTAATTTTAGGGGCAGGTAGATGGTGTAATGGATAAAGTACTGGACCTCGAGTCAGGAAGACCCAAGTTCAAATCCAGTTGCAGATACTTGTTAGATGTGTGAACATGAGCAAGCTACTTAATATCCCTTTGTCTCAGTTCCTTCATCTTTAAAGTAGAACCTCCCTCCCAGGGTTTTTGTAAGGTTCAAAGGAAATAATATTGTCATGTCCGTGGCACAAGTGTTGATGTTCTTCAATTCATGTTGTTCATTTCAGTTGTGTCCAACTCTTTGTGACCCCATTTGGGGTCTTCTTGGCAAAGATATTGGACTGGTTTGCCATTTCCTTCTTCTGCTCCTTTTACAGATGAAGAAACTGAGTTAAACAGGGTTAAGTGACTTACCAGGGGTCACACAGCTAGTAAGTATCTGAGGCCAGATTTGAAACTCAGGAAGATATTTTCCCCACTCGAGATCCTACACTCTCTGCATTGCACCACATACCTCCCAAGTGCTGCATAAATGTTAGCTGCATCTTTAAACATTGATAGTTTTAGATAAAACTCTTTCCTTAGGCACAGTGGGAATGGCTGTGTCCCCAGAGAAAAGGCTGATTTTAATATGAGCAATTGGGCCTCTGCTGCTCTGAAACTTGCCCAAAGGGACACTATAAATATCTCCAGTAAGGAAAGGTTTTGGGTATGGACTTTCAGATAGGGGAAACTTTCATATCCTAGGTTCCTCAAGACAACACAGCAATCTGATAGAACCTAATCTAAGATCATCTTTTTGCACAGCCATCTAGTCCATGAGTAGAGGGCCAATGACTGTTGGGGACAGCAAATAGAGTAATTCTGACATATGGGAAGAAGAGCAGAG
This sequence comes from Phalanger gymnotis, assembly GCA_028646595.1. Classification (NCBI taxonomy): domain Eukaryota; kingdom Metazoa; phylum Chordata; class Mammalia; order Diprotodontia; family Phalangeridae; genus Phalanger; species Phalanger gymnotis. The sequence continues at coordinate 1,822 of JAQQSZ010018194.1, read as the reverse complement.
AGGGTTGAGACTGGTTTGAAACAATTTCCCCTACTTTCAGAGAGCTCTGTTTGATTTTAGGATTCCAGACGGGACACTTGAGTAGGGGAGATAGCAGAATGAAAGGAGAGAGGCTTCCTGAAAATTCTCATTTCTTTGTGTGCATAACCCACCAGGCAAAAGAGTCATCTATGTGCTTGGAATGTAGGGCAGGCAACTGCCATTAGTTCAGGTACCATATAAAGTCGAAGCCATTTTCAGGACTCTTTGGGAGGATAATGGCTCCTGGCTTGGATTCTATTGGCTTTCTTCTGTCATCTCCAAGTGCCAAAGGTAGGAAGTCTTATCCCCAGCATCACCGTTCGCCAGAAGGGAATCTCAGGGGTGGATCATCACTTTTTCTTTCTTGGCTGATGTTACACCTGCTGAACAAATAATATAGTTTCATCAAGGATGGAGTGTAAACAGACCAATGGAAGATGGCACACATTAGTAGGTGCACAATAAATGTTTGTTGAAGTAAATTCAAATGGTATTTTTTTAAAGAATTGTCAGAGGTGGCGGGAGTGAGGGCTGAAAATTGGGGGGATAAAACAAATCAAGTGTTATAAATAGTGTATCATGTCTGGAACTTTCTGGATATGGGCTTGCTAGTTACAAAACTCAGGCAACCACCAGTGATTGAAATCCCTACACCCCCAATTTTTAAACTATCTCAGCTTTTTGAGTACTGACTTCGTATTTCAGGTATTTTACCTTGAGATAGTGTAATGAATAATAAATAAAAACAAAGAAAGAAAGTAATGCCTCCCACATATTGGATGTATCCTCTATAGAGGAATGGGTAAAATGACTTAGGATTTTAGTACATGAGAGGGCTGGGTTCTAATTACACTGGTGTAGTGTGTTCTGACAGGGAAAATGTATCAGGACACCAAAGTGCTGCATTCTCAGAGCTCTACTAAATACTATGAGGATTTTTCTTGAAACCATACTCTTTTTAATAATAGTAATAATCATCATATATAGAATTTATATAGTACCTTCTAGGTATCAGGCACTGTGCTAAGCACTTTTACAAATATTTGATCCTCACAGTAGCCCTGGGAGGTAGGTGCTATCCTCATCCCCATTTTACAGATATGGAAACTGAGATAGACAGAAATGAAATGACTTTGCCAAGATCATATAGCTAGTAAGCTAGTAAGGCAGAATTTGAACTCAGGTCTTCCTGACTCCAGGAGCAGCATTCTATCCACTATTCTACCTAGTTTTTTTTTGGTATGTGGAACTCTAGGGCACTTTAGAGTTAAGCAATTTGCCCCCAAATGACTTAATCTATATGTATCTGAGATGGATTTGAACCAATGATTTGACTCTGAATCTGAGTCTAGCTGTGTACTACAGTATTCTGTCTCTTGGAAAGTATACTGTTTTATGAGGATGGCATTCTAGAGGATATTACAGTTTAATTGGGGAGGCAAAAATATAGTAAAAACTGCACCAGTCAAAGGAATTCTACTGGATGAAGTAAGACTTCCCGTGCTTTGAAACATCAGTGTTATTTTCATAGGTAGAGGGAAGGAAGGAAAGGAGAGGAGAGGAGAAAGAAATAGTATGAGTAAAGGCATTAATAACCAACATTGGAATCGGTGAGGGAGAGAGGAGAGCAAAAAGCAGAGGTTATGTGCTAGGACATGGTTTGGGCATGAGTTTTATTTTTTTATTTTTTTAAATTTATTTTTGACATGTTTGCTTTTCAGCATTGATTTTCACAGGCGTTTGAATTACAAATTTTCTCCCCATTTCCTCCCCCCCACACTCCAAGATGGCGTACATTCTG
>JAQQSZ010018193.1:0-10629 GCA_028646595.1 Phalanger gymnotis | reverse complement strand
GGGGGGGGTAGAAATGGGGAGAAAATTTGTAATTCAAACTCCTGTGAAAATCAATGCTGAAAACGAAATATATTAAATAAAAAAAAACCTTATAAGTGTGTTGTGTGTGTTTGTATGTGTGTGTTGTTAAACATTTCTCTGATATAAGATAATAATTGTATGTAAGGAAGGTTTTGTTATCCTTTTTACAATTCAGTTTCTCAGGAAACATGGCCATGGCAATGCCTAGATTCCAGGTGTTAGATAATAACTCCCAGAATAGCCCCAAGGATCCTACATAGTAAGTCCTAGAATCAGTGATAGGCAGTCCTACTGAGGCTAAGCTGTGAGATACGGGGGTGACATAAATGATATTCACTCTGCTTGCGCAGAATGACAATATTGCTAAAGTTAACCTGTGAGCTTAATATTGGCAATATGCTTTCTTTGTCCGTTGCCCTATAAAGCAAATGGGCACTGGTCAGTGAGTGGGGAATGCATGGGGAACCCACAGGGGAAACCATGGGTAACGCATAGAGGAATGCATGCGCCTGCTTCAACCGGCCTGGATTGAGGCTTAAGGGGATTTAGGGGAGTGTACAAGCTGTGCCTGTCTGGATTGACCATCAAGATGTAAAGTTAGTTGCTCCCCCCTTCTCACCAGCCCCTGAGAGGAGGGTGATTAGGGAATGCTATAGGAGTTTGTCCTCCCATTATCTGCCACCCTTCTGAGAAGACTAAAATGGAATAAAGTAAGATTATTAATGCCTCTGAAGGTGTCTGACTGTTTGACCAGATCAAGAGTGATCCTGGTAAAGGCTGGAGAATGAAACCTCCAGTGCCTCCTGTTTGTTGCTTGTGAAATAATAACATACTAGGCTGAAAGAGTCTGGAGGTCTACAAGAAGCTTAGATGTTAAGAAGCTATAGCTGATGCATGATGAAACATCAAATACTAACTAGAAAAGCCCAGAAGTCTGAGGTCCACACTAATTGTATAATGACAAATAGGCCAGGATAATAGTATACAGTATAATCTTAGAAATACATAATGAAGTATAAGTCAAGAAGAGAAGTTTAGTTGCAGACATTATATTTGATTGAATAAAATCAATCAGTAAGCAAGTTGTTGAGCACATAATGTATACAAGCCACCATTCAAATAAGGTGATTATGGTACTGGGGCTGGAAGGGATCTCAGAGATCTTCTAGTGCTACCATCTAAGTTTTTAAATGAGGAAACTTAGGCTGAGAGATTTTAAGTAATTTGTCCAAAGTTCATACAGGTGGTATGTATCAGGGAGAGGGTATGAATCTAGGTCTTTCGAACCAGAGCCAGTCCTGTTTCCAATGTAGGAGTGAAATTTTGAAAAAAAAAATATTTTTCCACTAATAAAGTTACAATTTTTAAGTATTGGCACCTAATGGGCCCATCATGAGTTATTTCTTTAGTCTACAATATAGTTCAGCACATTCACCATCATTACCAGATTACCAAAAACCCACAGGTTATCCTGAAATGTATTATGTACCAAAGAAACAGAAGAATAATTGACATTCTGGGGCAGCTAGGTGGCACAGTGAGTAGAGCACCCACCCTGGAGTCAGGAGGACCTGAGTTGAAAGCCAGCCTCATACACTTGACACACCTACTGGCTGTGTAACCTTGGGCAAGTCATTTAACCCTAATTGCCTTGCCTTCCCCCCTCCAAAAAAAGAAAAAGAAAACATTCTTCTACCCATAAAGAGTATACAGCTCATAGCTGGTTAGGTGGCCCAGTTGTAATGGTAACCAGGGCGGGGCTTTTTGCTGTTCTTCTCTTAAATGCCTTTAATGATTCTGGCCTCTGTTTGAATGGGGCTGGTAAAGTGAGATCTTGTCTTGGAATGTTTCTCAGCACTAACACAATTCAGGAGTCATTGACTTGTATATGATGTGATACTGGGGATAGGGAACTTTCTCACACCCTGAGGTCAGAGCCCTCAGGGCTCCAAATAGGATATAATTAAGGGGAGCTTGGTGTTTGACTTTTGGGGCTCACTGGTAGAAGGAGTATTGAGACTCTGGGCAAGCCATTGTGACTGCCCCATGGCTTTGCTAACCCAGACTCATTGGTTCTTTGGTAAATATGAATTGTGATTTGATCAGACAAAGTCTGTCTGTTGATGTTTGTAATTTCTGTTTGTATTTGCCTTGAAGGTGAGGGGGCTGATCTTTTCCCCCTGAACTAAGTGGATGATATATGTATGTTTAGTTAAAGCGAGATTGTTAACCCCTTAAAGTTTCTTTCCTTAGAAAAGGAGATCAAAGAAACTGTGCTAGCAGGCTTCTGTGTGCTGAGGTTATTGGTCTTACACCCTTACCACAGCTGCTAGTCACATTGTTGTTACACCAGTTAATATCTTGGATTTTGACTCATGAAGACTAGAGCCCAAATCCTGTCTTAGACACTTTGTAGCTGTGTGACCCTGGGCAAGTCAATTAACCTCTCTCAGTCCAAGTTTCCTCATCTGTACAATGAGGATAATAATAAACATCTAGAGAGGATTCTGGGAAGATGGTGCAGTAGGTCAGAAAATTCCAAGCTCTCAAGATTTTCCCCCACAAAGAGTTAAAATAGCACCGAAGGGAGAACAAAATGTGGTGGAGACAAAGAAGAATAGGGCCACAACCAGGATCTTCCAGGGACAGTCTGAGATCTGAAGAAGAACCCCAGGACTGGGTTTGGTCCCTGTGAGGTGTAAACACCTCCAGGCTAGGTTTCATTTTTAACAACAAGAGCCAAGACCTGAGGTTCTTTGGTTTGAGAGGCTGCCTCAGTGTCAGCCACTGGAACTTTTTACCCCAGGACAGTGAAGGGAGTCGTGTATTTGAGCCCAGGAATATTCCAGGAACCTCTCCTGACAAGGAACACCAGATCCAGCTGTGCTGTGACCAGCAGTGGGCGAGAAGGAACCAACACACCCCCAGTGAGTGCAGAAGCAGTGGAACAGAAAGCCCCTGGCTATGGGCACTTACAGGAAGTTGGAGGTTTGGCTTTGGTTCCAGGCTAGAGTGAACAAGGGGCAAGAAGCACTATTTCCCATACCCCAGGTCTAAAGGTGATTATAAAAATCATGTTATTACCACCAAAAAAAAAATGCTCAGGCAAAGGAGAAAGCATCCAACCATAGAAACCTATTACAGGGATAGAGATGACTGGGCTTCATCTTCAGAGGAGGACATTGAAGTAAAGAAATCCCCAAAGAGCAACATTAAATGATCACTCGCCCAAAAAGAATTTATAGAAGATCTTAAAAAAGACTTTAAAAATCAAATGACAGAGATGGAGAAAAAAACAAAGAAAATAAAAAATAAAAATAATTCCAGAAAAACAAGAAGGTTATGAAAGGAAAGTCAATCAATTAGAAAAAGAGATCTAGAATATGAAGGAGGAAAAGGATACCTTGAAAATTAGAATAAGGCAAAGTGAAGCCACTGAAATTATAAGAGATCAAGAAATAATTAAACAAAACATGAATAATGAAAAAATAGAAGAGAAAGTGAAACATCTTATAAGAAAAACAACAGATTTGGAGAATAGATCAAGAAGAGAAAATATAAAAATAATCAAAGTAACTGAAAGTTATGATCAAAAAAAATCTTGATACAATAATATAAGAAATAATTAAAGAAAATTGTACTGAAGCATTAGAACGAAGCAGGGAAGTAGCAAAAAAAAAATCCATTGAACACCACTTAAAAGAGATCCTATGACAAAAACTCATAGAAATATCATAGACAAATTCTGAAATCCCCAGATCAAGGATAAAATATTAAAAGCATCAAGATTAAAACAATTTAAATATGATGGTGCCACAGTTAGAATTACACAAGACCTAGCAGCAGAGACATTAAAGGACTGTAGGTGTTGGAACACAATGTATGGAAAACCAAAAGACTTGGGGCTCTGGCCAAAAATATCATACCCTTCAAATTTCAGTATCATCTTCAATGAAAAAAAAAAATGGACATTTGACAAACTCCCAGACTTTCAAGACTTTGTTAAAAAGAATCCTCAATTTAATAGAAGATTCGACGTATAAGAACTAAGAGAAACATCAGAGACATACCAAAGACTGACTATAAGGGATTTACAAGAACAGAATGCTTACCTTTTATATAATATAAAATGTAAAATGTGTGTCTAACATTCTTATTAATAATTGTTGAGCTTATGAGAAAGAAGGGATAAACCTGACTATGAAATGAATTTAAAAAGTAAAACCATTTAGAAACAGCTAAAAAGAGTAACTATTTTATACAAGAGAGGTACAAGAAGAAGAAAGGATACAGAGGATTTAGATGGGAGAAGAGGGCTGGGTTTAAGAGGGAACAACACATATATATTTAGAAGAGTATAAAAGTCTTCTACATTTAGAAGAAATAAAGTGGAAGGCGGTTAGTAAGGGGGGACAGGACAAGCGAGGGACTAGGACAAGGGAAGGATTTTTAGAGGGGAGAATGAGGGAATAGGTAAAGGGACTTTAGATTAATGGGAATGGGGGGATAGGGGAGGGATCCTTAGAGGGGGGAAGGCAGGTAATAGGAGGGCAGGGTGGTTGGTGGAGGAGGGGGGTAGGCAAGTAATAGGAAGGCAATGTAGCAGGTAGAAGTCAAGTGGAGGAGGCAGGAAGGATAGGAAACAAAAGATATGCACAAACATAAAAAACAAAGATCAGGAGTAGATTATGTTTGGGAAAGTACATGTCTATTTATGCATGCATATATGTATATGTATATATCTGTATATGTATGCATATATATCAAGAAATATCTAAATTATATTGTAGCCTTCTGGGGGTGTAGGGAAGGGGAAAAAAGAACAAAGTTAAAAAGTGCACAGCAGAGAACAAAAGAAAACACAAGGAAGCAAAAAAAAAGATGGACAATTCATTCTCAACACAAGGTATATTATTTATCATACAGGCTTTCTTGAAATGAAAATTTATTGTTACATATTTTGAATCCTCTCCTATGTTCTGCTGTGCACATAACATGCTTTTCTTCTTCCTTACTGTACATTTAAGTTTCAATATTTAAGTTTATGATATGTTTTTGTTTCTTTTCTCTATTTCATATTGGTGTTGTGATAAAATAAAATTTAATAAAAAAAAAGAATACTCACCAAAAAAAAAAATAACAATCACCTACCTTGCAGTGTTGTGAGTATGAGATAACATCTATATAGAGCTTTCCAAACCTTAACATGCTATATAAATGCTAGCTAACATGGATTCAATTAGGATATATACAGATAGTTCCCCATCATTACCTTTTTGGGGGATTAAAAATGGTGCTTTAATACAGAGGTGTCAATCTTGATGCCCAAGCTAAAAATGGCCCATAGAACTCGCAAGTGTAGCCTGGACCAGATTAAAATATAATTGGGAATTGTTTAACAAATTAAAGTGCAATATGACATATACAATGTTAATTTTTGGCTAAGTAAAAATGCTGCCTGCCAGTTTCCATTTCTGAGTCTGATGCCACTTTTTTTTTTTTTAACAGAAAAATGGCTATTTTAATCAGTTAGTCAGACCCACTCCTAAACAACAATCCAAATTTAAATAACAACCCTCCTAGGCTTAGAGGATCTTATTCTCAATCCCCTGCTCTTTTCTTAACATCTTGACACCTACCAGAAACAGGTGGAAGGGAGAGAAGTTAAGTAGTCTCAGCATAGGCCTGCATGTGGGCTCCAGAAAAAAAGAGAAACAGACTCTTTATCCTACCAGGAAAGCAGAAGAATCGACCTTATCCTGAGAAGACTGAGTACCCTCTTGGATAGAGCTGACCTGTACAACTGACATCTTCAATATCCTATTCTCACCCTTGGCTAGATGGTGGGGTAGGTAGCTTGTCCTCTTGTTCATCAGAAGGCTGAGGAGTTTGGGCTTTGGAGTTGCTCCTTCAACACTTTTTCTTCAATGGCCAAGGGAGCCTCACAAGTTTCCTTTGGTTCCGCTTCCTGAGCTTTGAGCTCACTCAGCTGCATCTGGTCAGTAGAGTTGTCTTCCTTGATCTGCTCTTCCTTGGCTGAGACAATACCCCCTCTTTGAGGCAGGAAGCTGACATTGATAGAAATGCAACATAACTCCAAAAGCTCTTGGTTCTTCTTTGTTTCCTCTTTGGGCTCCATCTTGAAAGTTCATGGTATCATACTTGTTGGGCAGCTAGGTGGCACAGTGAGTGGCTAGAACCCTAGAGTCAGGAGGAACTGAGTTCAAATGTGGCCTCAGACACTTACTAGCTGTGTAACCCTAGGCAAGTCACTTAACCCTGTTTGCCTCAGTTTCTCATCTGTAAAATGAGTTAGAGAAAGAAAAGGCAAACTATTCCAGTATCTCTGCTGAGAAAACCCCACAAAGGGGCATGGGCAGTCAGACATGACCGAAATGACTGAAAAACAAGCACTGCTTTTAGGAAATCAAAAGGAAAACAAAACCCTTTAAAACAAGAAGGGGTATACCTGTTTTTCTTTGATTTAACCCACAGTATAGACTCAAGAACAATGGGTACAAATGCAGAGAGTTTGGGGCTCCACAGGAGGAAAAATTTCCTTGTAATTCTAATCATTGGAAATCTTCAAGACATGGCTTAATGAATACTTGCTGAGGATATTATAGTGGGAAGTTCTTTTTCACGTGAAGGCTGGACTATACATTATGCCTGGGAGGCCCATTGTACCTTTCAGATTCTCTGATTCTATCATAGATAGAGGTGGAAGACAAGCTTGGATCACCTATGCTGATAAATCTTTCATTCCCAGGAAGACATTCTGGGTTTTCCCTGAAATATTTTGGTTAATATGGCAAGTAAAGGAGGTTTTGCTTAAAAAGTCATTTTAATTGAATTTGGAATAAGCAATCAATGCCTCGAAGAGGGCAAACATTTCTGGAGGAAGATGAGTCAACGGGTTATACATTAAATTACTGGTACCACTCATGTTTAGGAACTGTAAGAACTGGAGGCACCCAGGTGGTGTGGTAGAGAAAGAACTGGGCCTGGAGTTCAAATCCAGCTTCAAATAATAACTAGTTGTGTTACCCTGGGCAAATTACTTACCCTCAACCTACGGCATTTTCCCCAATGTAAAATGGAGATAACAGCATCTACCTAGCAGGGTTGTTGTGAGAATCAGATGAGGTAATTCTAAAGTGCCTGGCACATAGTACCCATTTATATATTCTCATTTTCTTCTTTCTTTTCCTGATAAATCACTTACTGATGAAATACTTTTCATTAAAAACAAATAATAATTGATAGATACTGGACATGGTGAGCCCCAAACAACAACTCAAAGAATGAAAATGAAGCATCCTATCATACTAGGATTGGAGGTTAGAGATAGCAAGTCAATTACCTGAGATAAAATCGAACTCCTTTGATAATCAATCCCGAAGATGATAAGGAAGGAACTAGGGAGACGGAAAAGATTAACTTACTCAGCAAAGGAGTTACAGGATGAGTGCCTTCAGGGGGTCATGCAGGAGGTGATCTGCTGAAAATTGCCTCTTATTTTTAGGAGTTAAAGGTCAAATAAAGGATTTAGAATTGTTGATATTGGGAAGATCAGGCTGATAAGCAAGGATCATGAACCACACCAAAGACAAATGTACCAAGGAAATAGACACTTTTAGCCCTTTTAGTGCCATCAAATATGGCTTCTACTACTCAGAAGATAACTAATTAGCTAATCTCCCCAAGGTGCAGGTAAGAAAAATATGCCTGCATGTCTAGGTGAAGAAATAGATCTGATGATTAGCCTAAGGACAGCCAGCCAGCAGAGATTTGGAGTTCAGAATGCCTGATTCTCACCATGCCATGGGGACCTGACTGATGTGCCATCTGGGTAAGAAACTTCTTTGGTTTCTTGAAGCTTATGAATATATATTTCAGGGATCTGAGGGAAAGAGAGATAGGGCCATTTCACAGGCATATGCCAAGTCTAATAACATCTTTGTACCCTAGATTTCCAAAACTGTGCAGGGACGACAGAAACTTTGTACCAGTGCTCACAAAAGACAGAAGCAGAAGGGAAACAATCTCTGAGGATGAAAAAGTCTTTGAAGGGAGAGGAGGCTTTTCAAGGGAGGAGGATAACTTCACCTTCCCCATTACCCATCACAAATACATAATTACTTAGCCCCTTTCAACTGGCTGCCCTCTTCATTTACCATCACCCTGTAAGCAGAGCGGAGCCTTTGTACTTTAATTTGTCTGATCCTGAACAGAATCTCAATACTATCATAAGAGGAGATGTTTGCTATTCTGCTTCTCTCTGGGCAACTTGGTGCAATCAGGTTAAATCAGGGTAACATCCCTAATTTCCTCTTACTTTGTTCCTCCCCCACTCTTTGGAGTCCCATTGGGGCTCCTTAGTCTGGTGTTCTGGTATTGGTCAATGGCTCTGTCAATAGGTTCCCCAATGTGACAGTCTGATTGTCCCAGCAGTTATAGTGACAGCAGGGTAACAGAAGGGCAGGAGCCTGTCTTCCTCTCCACCTCCCAGAGACTGGACATGCATTTTGAGCAGCAAGGTTGGCATATGACCCTGCCTCCCATGAATATTGAAGTTCCTTTTAAATGACACTTGAGGCTTGATATAATAAAGGATTGCCTCAACTAAGCACCCGGGTTTCGGCTAGGATCTCCCTAGAATGATATTCTAGTCCTATCATCCCCTACCCCCTTGGATCTTAGTCTGGAAGGCTGCAGACGCAGGCAAGAAAAGTAATTTCTCTTGGCTCATGCTTTGTGGCTGTAGTTTTGCAAGCTTTCCAACGAGATGTAAAACAAAGGTCCTGACCACTCTGAGTCATTAATGCTCCCTGGGAACTTTCTGCGAGGGTAGTGATATTAGCACCATTTCCCTGGCCTGATTCCATCCCAAGTAATTGCATTCTGTCTCCTGAAATTCCCTTGGTACTTTAAACAGAGAAGTGTTGCCCCATTCCCTCCCCTCAGGCTTCACCACTAGCAATAAACCAGCTGCCGAGCTCCAGCCAGGCATTGGTAAGGCCTGAATTGCCTGGGTGAAGTCACTGGGGGGGATATGTTCACCAGTTGTCTCCTTGAACAGCTCCAACTGGTTGCCTTTATTTCTAAAAGCTCCCACTTCAAGGCATTTGAGAAACGGGAGTCTCCCTGTAGTGTTTCTTTCCTATCCCTCATTCCCCTCCAGTGAGCTATCTGGATGTAGGTTATTATTCCCATATTAGAGATGAGGAAAATGAGGTGCCCTAAAAGGCAAAACACATCTGTGGTCCTAGAAGAACAAGTGCAAGAGACAGTACTTAATGGAGGCTTTTTGAGGCTCATAGCGGGGGATGAATTCGTGGGACTATTCTGAACGTAGCAGGATCATTCAGGCCAGTGGATCAGAAACCCACTAGTTCACTTCTTCCTGACACACATTCTGCTCTGGAACCACCAAGATCCACTCACATCTTAGCAGGTTTTGCTTCATTCTCCCTCCTTAAAGGAAGGGAAGAACAGAAGTATGTTTATAGCATCTTCCATGTGCCAGGAACTGTGCTAAGTGCTTTCCAAATATCATCTCACTTGATCCTCCTATCAACCCTGGGAGATGGGTGCTATTATTACCCCATTTTACATTTAGGGAAGTTGAGGCAAACATGGGTTAAATAACTTGTCCAGGGTCTAAGTAAGAGTGGGAGGTTGAATTTGAACTCAAGTCTTCCTGTTTCCAGTTCGGTACTCTGTATCCACTGTGCTAGTAGCAGCCTCCTTAGGTTATTTGCTAACCTAACCTCATCTCTCTTCTTCTCCCAGCTTATTCTTTATATATATATATATGCATATACATATATATATATATATATATATATGTATATACACACGCACACACACACACACTCAGATACAATGGCTACTGATTGTGGGTTGGGGGTAGAAGGGCATTGTCTCAGCAATACTGTTCACCTCTTATTTAGTTATTATAGCACCTTTAGCTTGCTAAAAATGCTTTCATACATATTTTTATCCACCTTCAACTCAGAAGGGCTCTTTGGAGTGAGTAGCCTAAACATTCCTATCTCCCATTCACAGAGGGAGACACTGAGACCCAGAGAATTTAAATACCTTGTAAAATGTCACATTGCTAGCTTGTCATAGAGCTTCAATTAGAATCCAGATCTGTTGAAGCCCATCTTCTTTCCATGTGTATTGAAGGAACTGGCCATGTTCTTTGTAGCCTACTAAGGAGGGCGAGTCTTGGAATGTTTTGAATAATAGGGGGACTGGCTAATGAGGTAGACTCAGAAAATGCTTAGAGTTGCTCCAGCTAGTGGGTTATGCAGGCCACCCTGAAAGGACCAGGCCCTTATTGGCCAATCCCATTACAAACATATACAGGCAAGCTAAGTGCAAAGTGGAAAGAGAGCCTGGCCTGTGTGTTGTTAAGCAAAATTGTCTCATTAGCATGGCTTTTGTTTCTTTTGAGTGGAAGTACTTTCAGCTGTTAAGTGCTAAGCCCCAGGCCCAGGGCCCTGTCAGGTGTGAAACCTGTGTGGGTGTGGATTGGTGACTTAGGAGGGGCCAGCTCAGGAACCTATGGTCTCTGGTCACTGAGGCGGGGCTTGAGAA
>JAQQSZ010018192.1:0-10630 GCA_028646595.1 Phalanger gymnotis | reverse complement strand
TTGACTTGAGCCCAAAGTGGGAGCCCCCACATGGGAGATAGGTGCTTTCTGGGCCCTAGGACAAATGCACATATCATATATGTCACTGTCAAAGTTCAAAATCCAGCTAACATTAAAGAAAAGTAGTGAATGTTAAATTTTGTGAAGGATAAGCAGAGGGTTTTCTGGAAGCCCTAATCATTTCTTAGCCATGAGTGGTGCTTTGCTCAGGGATTACAGTGTCGTAAATTACTGTTGGCTCTTCCAAAATTGAGTATTAGTTCAGCCTCCCTGGCTAATGTAGACATATTTTGGTTAATGAACCAGGATCTGAACTTTAGCCATAGCCCATCTTTGAGATAAAAAAAAAAACCCTAGTTAATTTATTCAAGCCCAGTAGGGCACAAGTAACTCCTTCTCTTTTGTGTGTGAAAGGTAAAAAAACAAAGCTCCCTGGATCAAAATTGGGAGACTCAGGTTCTAGTCCCACTTCTCCTAATACCTACCTGTGTGACCTTGGGCAAGCACCTCTGGGGCCTCAGCTTCCATATCTTTAAAATGGTGAAGTTGGACTAGATGATGTTAAATCCCCTCCAGCTTTAACATTCTTGGTTCCATATTCTAAGGATCTTTTTCCAGTACTGACAGTTTACATTCTATTTTCCACGATCCCTTCCAACTCTGACACTCTGTTCTGTGTTCTTAGATCCCTTTCAGCGCTGACATTCTCTGTTCTAAGGTCATTCTTGTTTTCATATTCTCTTTTTCTCTCTCTATTATTTTCTCAGTCCCTCAACCACCCTCTCAGATTCTCTGAGGCCTTCAGATTTTTATGCAGTTGACTCTGGGGAGTCATTCAGTTACCACTGAAAACATGTTCCTGACTATTTAGTAAGCAAGCTGAGTCTCCATCCTGATTCTCAGTGAGTACAAATTTGGGCTGTGGAAAGTCACAGACAAGCCAGGGAATAAGCAGCTTAATCCTTCCTGTCCCAGAAATGTAATGGTGCCCAATAGTGCTCCCTGTGAGAGTCTTTCCAGCTTTGGGGTCAAACTTCTCTCAGTAATGCCCCCTGAATCTCCCTTCTCATAGACAAGTCAGAATTTATGCTATGACCTCAGATCACAGTGAGTAGAGGAACATTTACTTAAAATAGAATGCAAATATGAGAACGTTACATTGAAATAACCCCTTCCAAAGCATAGCCACCTCTTTCCACACATATCTTCTGGGGAATCTCTGGTCTCAAGTCATCATAGCAGGCTAAAGGCACTCACAGCTAACTGTCAGCACAGGAACAGGGGCACTTAGGAGAAAACTTCCTCGCATCCCCTGGGCACATCAAGCAGGAAAATGGCTGCAAGGCCTCTCTTCTTCATTTCCATCTGGCACTTTTTGTCCTGGCTCAAATCTTCCTTCTTGGTGCTAGAAACCCTTGGCCCCTCCAGCAGCTTCCCAGTAAAACCCTCTGGCACAGAAGGTGAAGACAGTCTCAGAAGGTGACCATGTCACAATGAATCCTAGTCTGGTGCGGCAGGAGGGAGAAGGGTGCAATAATTACAATTCCTTGATAGGATGGGATATAGCTCGCAGGACAACCTTGCTGCAATAGCCGTTTGTCTACCTTCCTGCTTCCATCTTCTCTTCCTGCTCAGTCCTGACCTTAGAGCTTCCCCTCCTTCATATTTTCTTGGATAATCCTGTGCTATGGCCACTGAATGTACACCAGAAGTAGACACTAATGGCGGCTGCTGGAAAACATAGCCATGTCTACTTGGACATGCCTCTTGTATGTAAAAGAATTACCAGACATTAGACTTCCTCTAGCTATCTTAATGTGGTGTAATGATTCCATAGATTATATAATGATAAAATTTACATGATTCTAGGAAAACATATTTTTAACAGACCCAGTCAATAGTAACCTAGAGGGATCATCTAATGACTAGATGGTTCTGTATTCTATTTTGATCAACATCTTTCAATATAATTGATTCCCTTTGCAATCTTAGGTATTTTACTTTATTCATTCAAAAACATTCTGAGAAGGGGTTCTTAGGCCTCACCAACCTGCCAAAAGGGTCCATGAAACAAAAGAGGTTAAGAATCCCTGATTCTAGATCAATCCCCTCATTTAATAGATACTGAATAGATTTGGAAATTGATGAGGACTTAAGAAGTTAAATACCTTCCTCAAGGTCACGAAGATGTATAAATGTAGTGTAGATGGCAGCCCCAGGGCTCCAACCTAAGTCTTCTGACTTCAGATATGACTGTTGTTCCACTGAATCAACCCTTTCCCCAGTTTCCTGTGAGTTTACTTACATAGTACAGAACCGCAGTTTTTAATTGTTCTTCCATGGATCCCTGGGTTCCACAAAAGTCCAGAGTATTCCACAAAAGTAAAAGATCTATGAAGGTGAACAAGCAGAGAGAACAAAGCTGCCATTCTGCTCTCTCAGTTGGTTACTCGCCAGGTATGTATGCAAATGATGGGGAGGATCTTTAGAGATTGACACTGAAATTGATCAAATGTTGAAAAAGTCAGCTCCTTATTAGACTAGACTCAGTCACTGACTGTGCCCCAATAATAAACGATGCCCACATGAAAGCATCTTGGAAAAATGCATGTAAAGCAATCAAAGTCTTTTATATCCGTGAAATTGGTTTATTTCATGATAAATACAATTTTGTACCAACAAACTTCATCAATAAGTAAAATGGCTGAGTTCACATAGAAAAGCTTTTTAAATGTTGAAAAAAACATATTTGATGAGGAAACATTCATCTACAAACTTAATTTGAGTACTATGTCTGAGATATAGAAGAAATATAAATATGTCAATAGATATCTTCAATTAGGGTTTATTTAGAGTGGTCCAGACATCTGCCAGATTACATTGACATTTGTCAATTACAATTTTTTTTAATCATTCCATGGTTCTGAGAAAATTGCAATAGCAATTATAAACACAACACAATCTTAAGGCAAGGCTCAATTTTTTAAAATGAAAATTTATCATAGAATCACTAAATAACAGATTTGGAAGGAACTTCAAAAACTCTCTCATCCATCCCATACCTAAACAAAATCCCCCTTAGAACATACCCTTCAGTGAGAAGATTCTTCGGCTTCCTGAGGCAGCCCATCGTTAGGAAGTTTTCCCTTCCATTAAGCTTAAATCTGCTTCTCTGCAATTTCTACCTAGTTCTCCTATCTGCAGCCAAGCAGAACAAGTTTATTCCTCTTCCATATATAACTTCTCTCTCAAATACTTGAAGAGAGCTATCCTGTGTCTTCTAAGTCTTCTCTTCTTAAGGCACATTCATTTAGCTTTCTCTCTGCCAAATGGAGGACAACTCATAATTTCTTGACTCATTGGACTAAGTCATTTATCCTTCAAAAGTTGGAGGAAGAAATCAGGAAAACTTTTGTTCAGAATCAGATTCTTTTTTTAATAGTATTTTATTTTTTCCATTTACATGTAAAGACAATTTTTACCATTCATTTAAAAAAAATTTTCTCCCTCCCTTCCACCCCTCTCCCATTCCCAAGATGGTGAGTAATTTGATATAGATTATATATGTGCAATCATGTAAAACATATTTCCATATTAGTCATGTTCTGAAAGAAGAAACAGACCAACAGAAAAAAACACACAAAAATAAAGTGAAAATAGTCTGCTTTGATCTACATTCAGACTCTATCAGTTCTTTCTCTGGATGTAGACAGCATTTTCCACAGGATCAGACTCTTGCCAACAAAAAAGGATCAGTAGTTTGAGGTAGAAATGATGGGAAATTTGGAGGAAACTAACTATTACATTTTAGAATGTGCATTTTATTATAAATAAGCATCTTATTTTAACTCTGTGTTTCCCCAAAGCCTGGCAGAGTTTGCCTCTCACAGAAAGGGTTAAATGAGTATTTATAAATAAACAAATGAATCAAACATAAAAAGGAGAGAAGGAAGAGGAAAGAAAATTCAGATATAATCAGATATGTATATTAGATTTGGGGAGAGCTGATTTCAAAAGGTTCAGAAATAGGATAGAAAGAATTTCAAGAACTAAACCTGTACATAGTAAGTCAGTCCAGGAAAGATAAGAAGCATTAGAAACTGAAATTACAAAACATAAAGAGAATTTATGTCAACCAATGAGAAAGGGGAGAATTGTCTTAGGAGACTCACGGAAAAAAGAAAGATTCACTTTCCAACTTAGGCAAGTGTGGAAAAGCAGAAGTATGGGTAACTAAGGATAAGTACAAACACATAGCAAGGTATTGTAAGAATTACTCATGTAGGGCTATCTAGCATACACACACACACACGCACGCACGCGCACACACACACACACACACACACACACACACATACATACACACATAGATGTACACATGCACAGAGTGTACCAAAAGTCACAGGGCAATTTGAGCTATTAAAACTTTTGAGACATGATATTGATATATGGGTGTATGTGTACATACGTATGTATGTACACATGTATGTGGGTATTAGATGACGTCAAGGCCCACCCAGGTTAGGCAGCCTCTCCTCCAAGAGGGTTATCGGGCTAGACAAATCTATCTGCCATTCTTCAAGTATCTCTGCTCCAGGAATGTGATGCTTAGAGGTTCAGAAGGGAAGCTTCTTCCCTGATCATTCTTAATTGGGGGGGGGGATAGCCCCTAGCTTACAAACTCACTAGCTTAGCCGTTTCCCACAAAATGCTAGTACACACACACACACACACACACACACACACACACACACACACACACATCACCAATAGCAAATAGCAAGTAAATTCATTTATACAAGCAAAACAGCAAACACATCAGAGTTTTGCAGATATGAACACACAAGAATAAATGAGCTTTTCAGTCGGGAATGAGAGAAGATCTCAGCTTAAACTAAAAGATAAAGAATGATCTCACCCAGAGGAGATCCACTCTCAGCATTATCTAGAAATCGTAAACCCTAGAAGTCCAGGAATATGATTAGGCTGGCTTCTGTTCATGGCTCTGAGGGCACCAGTCCACTATTCGATAGTATCTCTCTCTCTCTTTCCCGGCCCCATCTCTCTCCCCCTCATTCCCTCTTCTTCCCTCACCCCCTTTCTCTCTCCATATATCTCCAAAGTTTCTCCCTAAAGTGTCTGTAACACACTGAAGTAAATCCCTTACACAGATATGCATCATCATGCTCAGAATTCTCTCTCAATCATATCTGCCTCCTATTACACAGCAAACAGCACAGGGCTATTCTCCCTCCCTCCCCCCCCAAAAAAAAACTGTTCTGGGCTTGGACAGAAGGAAGATTATAGGACTATTATAAGAATAGCTTAAGGGGTAATAAAGCTTAGGATGACCTAAGACTATCAAGGAATGCTTAGGATAACTGAAGTTTTTGTGGTTTTGTTTGAGGCTTTGGGAAAAAAAAGGAAGAATCAAAGAAAGGATAGAAGCAATGCTTGGGTTGGATGGGACAATGATAACAGGGAAAAGGCAGAAGTAATTATTTATTTTTGGTTTTATTTGCCAAAAAAAAATTTGTACTGGATAGAACAAAATAGAAATGATTAATACGGATTTAAAACCCAAATTAAGTAGGGAGATAGCAAGAAAGCATCTCTCTGCCTTTAGTGAATTCAAGTCACCAAACCCAGACAAAAACCATATCCTGGGTATAAAAGGAATTGGCAAATATGGTTTCTGAGGAACAGTCAATATTTGAAAGACCAAGGAGGAGTTCTCTTTGCCATGATGACTACCTGAAGTGGAGATAGGCTGCCCAGCTCTTACTCAAGCAGAACCCTGAAGTTCACACCAGACTTAATACTGACTAATTAAATATGAAAAACTACAATAAGTGACATCTCCGTCTTTGTCACAGGACTGCGCAAAAAGTTAACTAGAAGTCTATGTGAAACAGGAATGGAAGCTCCTCAAGTAAATCAACCAGAGCAATGAAGTAAGAAGCATAAGAACAACCAGAGACAGGAAACATATAACCTTCAGCACCCCATGTTGAGAAACAACAAAAGCAGAGAGCTCGCTCAAAAAAGAATAGCCAGAAAGCCCCAGGATGGGAACACTAGGAGCCCTGGGAAAAGACAACAGACAACAACCAGTGACCAGTGCCCAGCTAGGACAACCAGTGCTCAGACCCGAACGACCCACACCCAGAGGCTCTGATGGACCTGTCACTCTGTCCTGAAACACTGGGGAAGTCCCTGAAGATCCAGTGCTCTGAATCCCCAAAATCCAAGAGGGGCCTAACCCTGAGGGTGGAAGTCTGCAGAAGAATGCTGAGGATGCAGGGCAGGACCAAGAAGGGCAATACCCCACCCAAAAGCACAGCAGGGGATGGAGTCTGGCTCTGCCCTAAAGCCTCAATTCAGAAATTAAAGCTGGAGAGATGAGCAAATCAGAGAAAACACCATTCAGTATGGTAACTCTAGCTCTGCACTGGCTGCAAGTAGAAACTCAAAGAAAAAAATGGATTTTCCACAAGAACTATACGAAGACCTAGAAAAAATGAAGTAAGAAATTTTTAAAATGAAATAAAAAAGGTAAAGTGAAATAAAAGGTAAGAAGCAGAAAGAGAGGAAGTTGCTTAGAAGAGGAAGTAGTAAACTTTACTCAAGTAATGAATTCCCTGAAATCTATAATATATAATAGATCAACCAGATATTTCATATCCATGAAATAGCAAGAAATATTAGAATAAAATAAAAAGATGAAAAAATAGAAGAAAATGTAAAGTATTTCACATCACAAACAACCGATCTGGAAAATCCATCAAGGAGAAAGCATTTAAGAATCACTGAACTCCCTAAAAGCTATGGGAAAAAACCTGAATACTATATTTCAAGAAATCTCAAATGAAAATTGTCCAGCTCTATTAGAACAGAAGAACAAAGAAAAGCTAGAAAGAATGCAGCAATTGCCTCCTGAAAGGAACCCCTAAATGAAAAGCCCCAAGGATATCATAGCAAAATCCAGAATTCCCATATCAAAAAAAAAGTACTGCAAGCATACAGAAAGAAACTGTCTAAGTGCCAATGAATCACACTTAAGATCACACCACACCTTCTAAAAACAAGACATCTTGGAATATAATATTCCCAAAGGCAAAAGATATATAAATATAGGCTTACAATAAAAAATAACTTACCCTAGAAAGTTGAGTATAATTGGGGGGAGTGTGGGAGAGGGAGGAAATAGACCTTTAATGGAATCTAGAGGACTTTAAAGAATTTTTAATGAAAAGCCCAAAGCTGAGTAGAAACTTTGAAATACACAGGAGCCCAAAAAATGTTAAACTCATTTGAGCAATTGAAAGGAACTATAGGGTAATGTAGTGCTAACATTCTAATGGAGGAAAAGAAACAAATGTCCTTTCAGTCAGAATTTTAATGTCATCTAAGGGTATCAAGGGAGTTTAATAAGAAAAACAGAAGGAGGATGGTAGGAGGGGATTGGTTCTGCTCTGAGGGTTTTCAAAGGAGAAATAGATGAATAATTTTGAAATTACCATGTAGAATTTATTATATACTTTTTTTAAAAGTAAGCAGTAAGAAATGGAAATTTAAGGTTTTATATATAATCTTTTTATGTACTATAGTGTATACAGAATTGCTTCTCTTTTGGCAGTTTAATTTCATAATTCAAATTTTTGTTAAAAAGATGATAAAAGATAGAAGACGTGCCCCAGAATCAGAGAAAATATTGTCCTAATTTTCAAGAAGAAGAAGGAAAGTGAAGTTTGCAAACTATAGGCCAATGAGTTTGATGTTGATTCCTGGCTAATTCTAGAACACTTAATGGTCATTATTGTTGTTGTTTGTCCTTCCTTCTAGAAGAGGACCAATGACATCAGGAGGGTGATGTTGGATTGGATTTAAGTGAGGTGGGACTGTGCAAAATAATCAGCCTCACTCTCTCCTCCAGCATCTTCTGAGTCCAGTGGCAAGACAAAGGTCAGGACGACTGGAGATGACCCTAGATGCAGTGGGAGACCTTGGCTTTTTTAAGCTAAGATCTTTCCCAGGTCTCAGTTTATCTGAGGCAACACCTATTCAGTGAATTGAGGCTAGGTAAGAAACAAGGCAAAAGATGACCTAGTTTGTCTACTCAAAACAAAATAGATATAGATATAGATGTAGATGTAGATGTAGATGTAGATGTAGATGTAGATGTAGATATAGATATAGATATAGATATAGATATAGATATAGATATAGATATAGATATAGATATAGATATAGATATAGATATAGATATAGATATAGATATAGATATAGATGTCAAACTGGGAGAGGAAGACCCTCAATGTTTCTGTCCAGAACAGAAACAATCGCTATTTACACTCACTCTGAGCCATTAAAACCCAAACAATGACCAAGTGAGGCTTGGGCTGGGATCTATTATTGGCCAATCAGTGAAAGCCAGAGTGATTTGGGTTTAAGGCATGGTCAAGTAGCTCCATTTGAATCCCAATAGGCTTTATCAAAGTATGATTTTCCAGAGTTCTATTTCAAGAAATTATAAATGAGAACACGTTATTAAAAGGCTGGTGAACAACTATAAAGGAAAATGATAATCACAAAGCATCAATAAGGCTTCCTCAAGAATAAGCCATGACAGATTAACCTCGTTTCCTTTTTTGACACAGTCAGTAGGCAAGTGAGTAGAGGACTTGAATTCAAAGCCCATCTCTAATACTACTTGTATAATCTTAGGCAAGTCACTTGGGTCTCACTTTCATCATTTGGGAATTGAGAGGGGGCCTCTAAGTGTCCTTCTAGATCTATGATCTTCCTTCCTCAACATCTTGAAGAATGAAGCTACCATCAAGGCAAGCCAAGAAAGTTATCCATTACTCTGTTTCTGGCAAAGAAAGAATTCCAACAGCTCTTTCTCATAATTGAAATTGTCCATTCCTATAATATTATACCTCCATGCTAGGTTTATGATCTCTTTTCTGATCTACTCTTACATTTCCTCTTTCTGCCCATGTGGGCTTCAATATACTCCCACAACAATATCATTTTTGTTTCTCTTTCTGGTGAGCCTTAACTACAGTTATCTTTCCAAAGCTTCCCCTCTCCAATTCCTGAATTTCCTCATGAGTTTGTCTTCTTAATATACAATGCTACTCTGTCTTCCCATTGACCTATTTTGTGCCTTTGGAATAAGGCAGCTTGGTGGCTTAGTGGACAGAGCCCTGGGCCTGGAGTCAGGGAGATACGAGTTCAAGACACTGAGTTCAGACACTTACTAGCAATGTAACCCCAGGCAAGTCATTTAACCTCTGTTGGCCTTAATCCACAGGAGAAGGAAATGGCAAACAACTCCAGTATCTTTGCCAAAAAAAACCCATGGAGAGAGTCCGTGTGCTACAGTCCACAGGGTCACAAAAAGTTGGATATGACTGAACAACAAATACTCCTCCGTAGCCTTATTCCATTCATGAGCCCCATCCCACCAAATCTCAATTATACCTAGGTATTCAAATTGGCCACTTTACATTAAAATGTATAATCCACCTTCTTTCTGACTCATATTCCGTGCATTTCTATAGTCTTTTGAGACCAGGGATTTTATTGCTGTTCCTCTCTTGGTTATCATCTCCCATGAATTACTGGGACTCTAAACTGCTATTTTTCTGCCTACATTGTCACTGCTACTCTCCATGGTAACTGGTTTGACCAACATATGCAGGCAATTGTCTCCCCCTGTCCTCCCTTTTCAGTTTAAAGCCCTCTTGTTCAGATTTCCAAGATTCTGGTCAGATATATTCTTATCAATCCTCGTCAATTTGCATTTCACCCCTAGCCAAATGCCCATCATTCTAAAATTTTGAAATCATAGTTCTTATGTTTTTCCCTTTAATGCTTATGTTGTCAAGGAGGAGAAAGCCTGAAGATCCCCCTCATTCCAGCTCTGGTCCTTGGTGGAAAGACAAAGTGCCCCTATTATTGGGTGACAAATGACACCTTCCCTACCCTTGAGAACTACCTCCTACATTCTCTATGACCAGTCTTAAGAAGTAGGTATAGCTGATGTACTAAGACAATGCTTCCTGATACCCAAATTGGGAGTTTTAGGTTAAGATGCCATTGGGGGCAATCAGTCAATCTGTCAATAAACATTTACTAAGTGCCTAATATGTTCCAGAAAGGAGAAAAAGAAAAGCACACACACAGAAGTCAGGTTGTATTCAAAGCAAAATGTTAGTTAGCAATATTCATAGGCTGGGGAATCATAAGAACCTGGTCATAGGGTCCTAGGACCTGAGCTCAAGAACTGGGGAGGAGGAGGTGCTTTTGTTGTATCCTCTGTTTATCTAGATCAAGCAAAATCTGGAGTTTCCCTGAAGGAGACCAATGTTTCCAGGGATTCTAGGTGGGGTGTGGTTGCTTGCTTAGAACCTTCCAGCCTACTTAAGGTGTCTTGGTATTGGGGAGGGGTAGAAAGGGAAGGAGAGGAACTTCCCAGGATACCAACTAGGGGTCTTACAGTGGCTCAGAGATCCAAATCCAGTTCTTAGACATCATCTTTTTAACCAGCTTTTCAATCTAAAAAAAACCTGTCCTCTTCCCAAATCCTTAGCATGAATAAGCAGCACTAATTAAAACATTA
>JAQQSZ010018191.1:0-10630 GCA_028646595.1 Phalanger gymnotis | reverse complement strand
TAGGGGTAGTAGTAGTAGTGGTGGTGGTAGTAGTAGTAGTAGTAGTAGTGGTGGTGGTAGTAGCAGTGCTAGTAGTAGTGGTGGTAATGGTGGTGGTGGTGGTGGTAGTAGTAGTAGTAGTAGTAGTAGTAGTGGTAGTAGTAGTAGTAGTAGCAGTAGTAGTAGTAGTGGTGGTGGTAGTAGTAGTAGTAGTAGTAGTAGTAGTGGTGGTGGTAGTAGCAGTGCTAGTAGTAGTGGTGGTAATGGTGGTGGTGGTGGTGGTAGTAGTAGTAGTAGTAGTAGTAGTAGTAGTAGTAGTAGTAGTAGTGGTAGTGGTGGTGGTGGTGGTAATAGCAGTAGTGGTACTAGTAGTAGTAGTAGTGTTATTATCAGTCTCCATGATTAAAATGTCTATTAGTGGAGGAAACAGTCACAACAAATAAATTAGTTGTTCCGATTCCTACTCTCCAAGCTGAATCTGAAATCTATGACTCCTTGGCCGCCCTTCACTTGGTATTAATTCCTTGGTTCTCAGGTATATTGTTGTTTAAGGTACTACTATTAGTAATGCATTTGAAATACTTGGTTGACCACAAAGCACTGGCCAGTTACGGCATTTCTAAGTCTTATTCCATATTGAGGCAGCATCTTCCCTAAAGTTTACAAAATAGGTCTGTAGTGGGTTCTCCTTAAGGGCAACTGGGTGGCACAGTGGATAGAGCGACCTGAGTTCAAATCTCATCTTACTATCTTTCTATACTCACTAGCTGTGTGACCTTGAACAAGTCATTTTACTCTGCCTCAGTTTCCTCATCTATAAAATGAGCTAGAGAAGGAATGGCAAAGTATTCCAGTATCTTTGCCAAGAAAACCCCAAATGGGGTCACGAAGAGTCAGACACAACTGAAAGGACTGAACGATAATGGTGGGTTCCCCCTTACTAGCAAATACCACTTGTGAGACTTCCCTCCTACCCAGTCCCCAAGCCCAGCTAGTATGGCCTGACTACGCTCAGAGTCTCACAGAGGCAACATCTGTGAGACCGAGCACAGTATGAAGCGAAGCAATTATCTAGATTACTTGAGCAAGGCCAAACAAATCAGGCGAGTTCCAATGAATAAAACTTCTTTTCTGCAGTCAGCTAGTTCTTTGGCACAAAGGGCCTGGGCTCCTTGCTCTGCTTACCACTTGGCTTTGCTCATATAGACTCAGTTGGAGGCCGGATCTCTACCAACAAAGTGAAGGGATGAATGAAGGCAATTACCTAGCTCCCCATAAGTCCCTCAAATGCTTCAGCTCCAATTATGCAAGAAGTTGGACTGAATGTTCTTTAAAGTCCTCACCTCTGAGCCCTGTAATCCTATGATCTGTATATTTTAGGTTAACAAAAAGTACATTCTGGTAAAGGAATGGAGAACGCCGAGTAACTTGCAGATTTGTTTGATTTATGACCTTGCTGGTATAGACACAGAGATCTGGGAATGTTTGTGATAACTGGCCTGGTCCACTGCCTATCTCAGCAGAAAGAATGGCCTCACAGGCATGATAATAAGAGGACCATCAAAGCCACAGTTCCAACCACAATGCCTGTCATCTACAATGTGACTGTGAACAAGGTGGCTGTGCTCCAATATGTTGCCATTCAAATGGTAAAAATGAATAACAAAAATGGAGAAAGGAGAGACAACAGAGATGCGGAGACAGAGACAGAGAGAGATAGAAACAGAGATACAGCCACAGAGAGAGACAGAGGTGGGGATGGCAAGAGGAGGAGGGGAGTTCCAGGCACCATTCCTCTTCCTTGGTGAAGTCAAGCATCCAGGATGGGCAAGAGATGTGGGGGTAATGGGAAGAAAACTGGTTTTGGAGTCAGAAGACTGGAGTGTGAGTCCAGCCTCTGCCATTTGAGCAACCTGTCCATGAACAAGTCATTTCTCTGAGCCACAGTTTCTCTTTTGTAAAATATGGATGATACCATTTGCAACAACTACCTCAAAGAGTTATCATGGGAAAAGTACTGTAACTAGTAGTGAAGTCTTGTTCTTATGATTTTCACTCACAGAATAGCTATGCTTTTTGCATTCAGTCAGTCAATAAATATTTACTAAGTGCCTACTATACACCAGGCACTGTGCTAAGCACCGGGGATATGAAAAGAGTCAATAGGTAGCACCTGCCCTCAAGGTGCTTGTAATCTAATGGGAGAGACAAACAGCAAACAAATATGTACAAACAAGCTATATACAGGATAAACAGGAAGTCAATGAGGGATGGAAGACACTAAAATCAAAAGGGGCTGGAAAAGGCTTCCTGTAGAAAATACAATTTTAGTTGGGACTTAAAGGAAGCTGGGGAAGCCAGTAGTAAGAAGTGAGGAGGGAGGGCATTCCAGACATGGAGACAGCCAGAGAGAATGCCTAGAATGCAGTAATGGAGGGTCTTGTTCATGGAACAGCCAGGAGGCCAGTGTCACTGAAAGGAAGAGTACATGTTGAGTAATAAGGCAGCTAGGTGTGCAGTGGATAGAATGTTGGACCTGGAATCAGGAAGACTCATCTACCTGAGTTCAAATCCAGCCTCAGACACTTACTAGCTATGTGACTTTGGGCAAATCGCTTAACCCTGTTTGCCTCAGTATCCTCACCTATAAGATGAGCCGGAGAAGGAAATGGCAAACCACTCCAATATCATTGTCAAGAAAACCTCAAATGGGGTCATGGAGAATTGGACATGACTAAACAACAAGGTATAAGAAGACCAGAAAGGTAGGAGGAGGCTCAGTTACGAAGAACTTTGAAAACCAAACAGAACGTTTTGTAATTCACCCTAGAGGTGATAAGAGGCCACTGGAGTTGGGGTGTGTGTGTGTTGGGAGTGGTGGCGACACGATTGGATTGGTGCTTTAGGAAAATCACTTTAGTTGCTGAATGCATGATAGATTGGAGTGGGGAGAGACTTGACGCAGGTAGGTCCACCAGCAGACTACGTAACACTCCAGATGTGAGGTGATGAGAGCCTGCACTAGGGTAGTAGCAGTATCAGAGGAGAGAAGAGGGTGCATACAAGACATGTTATAAAGGTGAAATCAACAGGCTGTAACACCAATGTTGCTAGCAGCTGCTGTGGAGGTGTAAGACCAACAACACCAGCACACAGGAGGGCTGCTCACACAAGTTCTTTGATCTGCTTTTTTGAAAGAAAGCAACTTTAAGCGGCTTACAATTTCACTTTAATTAAACATAAATGTATCATTCACTTAGTTCAGCAGGGAAAGCCAGTACCTTGAACTTCAGAGAGAATACAAACAAAAATTACAAGGAGAAATTACATAAACAGAGCAAATAACACAAACCAGTCTATCCATAGCAATACATGCCAGAGAGAGAAGCAATAATATCTGGGTTTTTCAAAGCCGGGGGCTCCTTAACAAAGGCTACCCAGAGTCTCGTCTGGTCAAATCACATGACACTCTTCCAGTGAGTGAGAGCCCCAAGCAAAATGTTGACCTCAGAGTATATACACGCTTCTTCAGGGTCAGCCCACAGAGGGCATCACAACCATGTGACTCAAGCTCATGTGACTTAGGCTTTCTTGTGACTTAAGCAGGTCAACGAAGACTCGATTCAATCAAAAGCTCTTGATTCAAACAAAGGCAAGGCTCAATCAAAGGCACTTGATTGCCTTAGTGCTGAGAAGCACTCTAAAAGAAAAAAACAGCAAAAAAGTCTCACTTTGCTTGCCATTACACAGACTTGGGCAACAGCTGGGATATGGGTAGTGAGAGATCACAGGGAATCAGGAATGCCTCCTGGAATGTGAGCCTAAGGGACTGGGAGGTGTTGCCCTCTACAGTAAAATGCAGTAAATCCTTTTCCAGTGGCCATACTCTCGAGCCATTGTGTTCAATCATTCACTAAATATCTATTAAACTGCTGCTTTCTAGCTTCCCTCAAAGCTCAGCTAAAATCTGACTTTCTGCAAGAAGCCTTTCCTGATCTCTCTTAATGTTAGTGCCTTCCCTCCCTCTAAGTTTATCTTAAATCTGCCCTGTGCCCATATTGAATGTACAGAGTTGTTTTTGCATGTTGCTTTCCCCATTAGAACGTCCTCCTGGAGGACAGAGACTGTGGGGGTTTTTTCCCCTTTGTTTGTATCCCCAGCACTTAGCACAGTTGCTGGCATATAGTAGGTACTTAATAAATGCTTATTGACTGACTATACTCCTCACCTCCTGTAATATGAATTAAGTTGGGACTCTTTACTGTTTTAGAATGATAAGTTAATTAAGTGTCTTTGATTGAGCCTTCCTAGGTCCAAAGCCCCAGGCCCAAACCCCTCTCTACTAGGTTCTAAGCCTATGTGGGCATGAAGCCCTCAGGGTTCTAAGGGGTGTTGCTAAGACCAGAGCCAATAGTAGGAGCCTAAGTTCTGGTCTCTCAGATGATGTTTGATGACAGCTAAAGAGTGTATAAGAAGAGAGAACAGAACTATTTGCAGGGGCTGTCACTCTCTGTAAGAGTGGTGTGTGACTGGAAGAGACTCTGGGCAGCTGTTAAGAGCCCCCTAACTTGTAAACCTGGATGTTTGGACTTTGTTAAACCCTGGTAACTATGCATTGAGATTTGAATCAGACAAGGCCTGTCTGTTGATGTTTGTAATTTGTTTGTATTTGCTCTGAAGTTCAGGGTGCTGGCTTTTTCCTCTGAACTAAGTGAATAATATTTGTATGTTGGATTGAAATAAGATTGTTAAACCCTTAACGTTGCTTTCCTTAGTAAGGCAGATCAAAAGAACCTGTGCTGGCAGCATTCTTGTTGTTGGGCTTGTGTTGGTCTTTCACCCCCACAGCAGCTGCTAGCAACATTGTTGCAACACCTCCACAACTAGATTGAATGTCCTTTGAGGACAGGGATTGTATTGCATACAGCATATCATTCACAATACATGTTGGTGGTGATGGGGTTGAGTCATTTCTCAGTCATACTTTCTGATCCCATTTGAGGTTTTCTTGGCAGAGATACTGGAGTGGTTTGCCAGTCTCTTCTCTAGCTCATTTTAGAGATAAGGAACTAAAACAAACGAGGTTAAGTGGCTTGCCCTGTGTCACATAGCTGGTAAGTGTCTGAGGCCAGATTTGAACTCAGGAAGGCATCTTTTTAATTTCAAACCCACTGTACTACCTAGCTGCTCTACTTACCTCATAGAAAGCACTTAATAAATATTTGATTTTTAGCCAGTTCCTTTTATTTAATTAACTGCTCCTGCTTGCAGTATTTTAATGTATTTTACTAAAGAAAGAATTGTACAAAACAAAACAAAAAACAACCTTTCTTAATTACATTTAGGAGAGAAAATGTCATCTTAACATATTAGCTAGTCACAGAGTTCTTTTAATCTCAGAGTTGAAAGGACCACAAAGGCCATCTAGTCCAGCCAATCCCTGAACAAAAAGGACTCCTTTACAGCAACTCTGATAATTGGGAAGGAATCTCCTGCCTCCAGCAACTACCTTTCTTGCTGTTCAGTGGCTCTAAATATTAGGAAATTTTTCTTTGCATAAAATCAAGCCAAAAGCTTTAAAGAATGAAAATTGGAAGGATCTCTTGGGATCCTATGATCTCACCACCTTTACCGAACATAGGAATGGCCTAAGGCTAAGAGAGGCTGACATGACCCAAGCTACTTAATGGTGGTACAAGGACTGGAACAAGGGACCTTAGACAAAGTAAGAACATAACATGGCAGTGCTATGGACATTTCATAGCTAACCTAGACCAATCCTCTTATTTTACAGGTGAGGAATCTAAGGCCCAGAAAGAAGGTGAGACCTCCAAGGTTATATAGTAAGTTAAGGAACAACTTGTAACTCCCAATCCAATGGTCCTTCTATTACATGACAGTGCCTCATTGAGTCAAAGCACTTAGTGGGTCACATGTTCGTTCAATTCTCACTTACCCCCAACCGCTTCCTTAGCCCACCTCACAGAAAAATTTACAATATCTTTTGGTTTTGATACATTTGCACAGAAACACATACACATATAAAGCCATCATTTATCATGGTTACATTTTGAAAAACTACCTCTACATAAATTAAAATCTGTGGCAGAAAGTCAGGGGCAAAAAGAATTTCTGTTCAATGAATTCCATTTGTCATCATCTTCTGCTATAAACATCTAAGACAAGTTCCACTGCGGGCTTGGGACGTGGGGAGACTTGGAACCTTTGGAAAATATAAATCATACTTAAGAATGAATCAAACCATTACAATCTCTACTAAAACATTAATGACATGCAAAATGTTAACAATGATTTTTAAAAAGTCACAAATTCAAAACGTTGAAAGTGCAATAACCATCTAATAACAGAATCGCAAGGCTTCTCACGTGTATTTCCTTTTCCTGCCTCACATGTCATACCCTCCACAAAGAGAACAAGCCCCAAGTTCAGTTAATTCATATTTATTGATTGATAGATTTGGCTATATGGTTCACCAATGTCAAATTTTCTAAACATTTCTAATTTGACATTTTTTCTTTGGAAGCAGTTTCTGCATCACTTGAATTTATTTGCTTCTTTTCTAATATTCTTTAATATGTAGTGTGTTTTTTTTTAAAAAAGCAGGGGCACAGAATTGGGAATCAAGAGAGCCTGCTTTCAAATTCCAGCTTGGCTACTTATTACTGTCTACACAGCCACAGAGAAATTACCTCTTTGGGCCTCATCTATGTGTAGAGTTTGGACCATTGCAATCCCTAAGAACCCTGTCAGCTTGAAATTCATTTTGTTCCAGTAAATAGAAGAGAATCCTTCCTCAGCAATGGAAGCTCATGACAACGTCTTCTGGACAGCAGATTTGTGACTGCCTAATATCCACCATTATCATGAAATTAGTTGGTTTTTTTCCTACGAAAATTGAAAATTAGTAGTTTATTAATTTGGTTAATATATGATATCCTTAACTAATGGTAAGTCTATATGTCAAAATTATATTACTTGAGACTGGAAACTCTCTTCATCCAAGGAAATAATCTTCACCCAAGAAGGCAAAACATTCTCCTACAGCACGGAAATTGGTAAGGCAGAGCCAAAATAGCAGAGAAAAGACAGGGACTTGCCTGAGCTCTCCCCCAAATACCTTTAATATTGCCTCAAAACAAATTCTGGAATGGCAGAACCCACAAAAGGGTTGAGTGAAACAATTTTCCAGCCCAAGACAACTTGTCAGGAAAGGTCTTTTGTACCAAGGTGAAAGTGGAGCACAGTCCGGCATAGGCTGTGCCAATACAGACCAAGATCCAGCAAACCAGGAGCAAACCTTGCAGGTGATTGAATCAGTGGCTGCAGTGAAAGTTTCTGGAGCTTTCAGCCCACAGATACTAAGGAGGTAAGGCAACTGGTTAGAAAGAGATTACAGGTGGCAGAGCCAAGATGGTGGCTTGCTTGAGCTCTCCCCAAAATCTCTTCAAACAACTGTAAAAATGGCTCTAAACAAATTCTAGAGCTACAGAACCCATGAAATGTCAGAGTGAAGGAAATCTCCAACCCAAGTTGGCCTGGATGGTCGCTGGGAAGGGTCTATCACACCATACAGAGAGCAGAGCACAGCCCAGTGTGGGCCACGCCAACACAGACCAGGCTGGAGCAGACTAGGCAGTGCAAGCCTTAGGGCACTGAACTGCTGAGCTATTGTGGTTTCCAGACTTGTTAACCCACAAACACCGAAGACAATTTAGCACGTCAGTGGGTAAACTCTGTTGGACCAGGATGAGAGAAGGGTGTGTTTCCGTCCCAGCCCTGGAGCAATGGAGGTGGCTGCTTCCAGAGCTCAAGGCCCATAGACAGTGGAGAGATCAACGGGCTGATTAGAGCAAGAATGAAAGGATCTCTTTGCTGGCACTGAGATATGATTTTCCTGTTTTACCATCCCTGGATCTGGATTGCAGTCCTAGTTGGTGGTCCTGGGGTGAGGAGGAGCACTGGTGTGGCAGAGCTTGTGGTGGCTCTAGAGAAGGAGTCCTCCTAGCAGTTCCGAGGCAGACAAGAGTGCAGGCCAGTAAAGGAATAAACACCTCTCCTTGGATCATACCATCTCAGAAGAACTGAAAATTTGTACATGCCTACAAGTACCTCAGAAAACATCTGTGCACAATCCTAGAGGCTTGGGACAGAGCGTTCTCCACTCTGGAAGCAGAGTCATACCTTGACAAAGAGCTCAAAAGTCAAGTAATTGGCTGGGGAAAATGAACAGACAGCGTAAAAAAAAACTCAGACTACAGAATCTTACTTTGGTGACAAAGAAGACCAAAACATACAGCCAGAAGAGAACAAAGTCAAAGATCCTACATCAAAAGCCTCCAAGAAAAATATGAATTTGTCTCAGGCCATGGAGGAGCTGAAAAAGGATTTAGAAAAGCAAGTAAGAGAAGTAGAGGAAAAATTGGAAAGAGAAATGAGAGTGATGCAAGAAAATCATGGAAAACGAGTCAACAGCTTGCTAAAGGAGATCCAAAAAATACAGAAGAAAATAACACCTTAAAAATAGACATAGACTAACCCATATGGCAAAAGAGCTCCAAAAAGCCAATGAAAAGAATGCCTTAAAAAAAGAATATATGGAGAGAGAGAGGGAGAGAGAGAGAGAGAGAGAGAGAGAGAGAGAGAGAGAGAGCGCACAGGGTGAGTTGAATATGAAGTGATAATATCCAAAAAATAAAATTAAGGGGTTAAAGAGAAATATATTGGGAGAAGGAGAGAGGGAGAGATAGAATGGGGTAAATTATCTCACATAAAAGAGGCAAGAAAAAGCTGATATAATGGAAAGGAAGAGGGGGGAGGTGAAAGGGAATGAGTGGACCTTACCCTCATTGGATTTGGCTTATGGAGGGACTAATATACACACTCAATTGGATATCTTACTCTACAGGAAAGTAGAAGGGAAAGGGATAAAGGGGGGATGATAGAAGAGAGGACAGATTGGAGGAGGGGCTAGTCAGAAGAAAACATTTTTGAAAAGGGACAGGGTCAAAAGAGAAAATTGAATAAATGGGGAATAGGATGGGATGGAGGGAAATATAGTTAGTCTTTCACAACATGACTATTATAGAAGTGTTTTGTATAATGACATATGTATAACCTATATTGAATTGCTTGTCTTCTCAAGGAGGGTGGGTGGGGAGGGAAGAGGGGAGAGAATTTGGAACTCAAAGTTCTAAAAACTAATGTTAAAAGTTGTTTTCACATGCAACTGGGAAATAAGATATACAGGCAATGGGTCATAGAAATTTATCTTGCCCTACAAGATAGTAAGGGAGAAGGGAATAAGGGAGGGGGGAGTGGAGTGATATAAAGGAGGTCAGACTGGGGAAAGGGGCAATCAGAAGACATGTCATCTTGGGGTAGGGGAGGGGAGAGATGTGGAGAAAATTTGTACCTCAAAATCTTGAGAAAATGAATGTTGAAAACTAAAAGTAAATTTTTTTTTAAAAAAAATAAGAGATTACAGAGGTCCCTTTGTTGGTACAGGGGGCTGGACTCTGTTGCATTGCTGATACTTGGATGGGGTTGCAGTCTTAGGTCTCAGTCCAAGGGCAAGGAGGAGCAGTAACATACCAGACTTGTGGCTTCAGGGGAGCTGGGACCCTGGTCACAGTTCCATGGTAGAAAAGAGTGCTTGTGATCATTCACAGACCAGACCACAGGCCAGGAGAGGAATAAACACACCTCTCCTTAGATCATACCATCTTGGAAGAACTAAAAACTTAAAGATCCCTGGAACTACTTCTATAAATAGCTGCATGCACTTGCGCACATGCCCACACACACACACACACACACACACACACACACAAAACTGAAGCTTGAGACGGTGCTCCCTCCACTCTGTCAACAGAACCCCA
Source organism: Phalanger gymnotis (assembly GCA_028646595.1). Classification (NCBI taxonomy): domain Eukaryota; kingdom Metazoa; phylum Chordata; class Mammalia; order Diprotodontia; family Phalangeridae; genus Phalanger; species Phalanger gymnotis. Next base: position 752 of record JAQQSZ010018191.1, on the reverse strand, counting down.
CTTTAGCATAGAGCTAAAAGTCAAGAAATAGGTTAGAAAATGAGTAAACAGCAGAAAAGGATCCTGACTATAGAAAGTTATTATGGTGACAGAGAAAATCAAAACACAAACTCAGAAAAAGACAACAAAGTCAAAGCTCCTACATCCAAAACCTGACAGAAAAATATGAATTTGTCCCAGGACAAGAAAGAACTCAAAAAGGATTTTAAAAATCAAGTAATGGGGGAGGGGGAGCGGAGCCAAGATGGCGGCTGGGAAGCAGTGACTGGCATGAGCTCCCCACCAAGTCCCTCCAAAAACCTATAAAAAAAATGGCTCTGAACCAATTCTAGAGCTGCAGAACCCACAAAGTGGCAGAGGGAAGCAGGGCCCCACCCCAGGACAGCCTGGATGGTCTCTGGGTAAGGTGTGTCCCACACGGAGCTCCCAGCCCCCAGCTGAGGGAAGCAGAGCTGAGCCCAGTGCGCAAGGCGCGAACAGACCAGACGCGGACCTACCAGACCAGGAGACAAGCGGAGACTGTCCCAGCATCCTGAATTACTGAGCTGTGGCATACCAGACCTCTCAACCCACAAAGAGCAAAGACATCAGAGAAGGTTAGTGGGAAAAGCTGCGTGACTGAGTTTGCGGTTCGGCCACTTGCCCCTGGGGCAGCGGAGGTGGGGCAGCTTTAGAACTAGGGCTGCAGTTGCTTCTGGCCCCAGGCCCACCTGGTGGGAGGAATTAAGTGGCTGATCAGAGCAGGAGTGAAG
>JAQQSZ010018190.1:0-10630 GCA_028646595.1 Phalanger gymnotis | reverse complement strand
CCAATCCAAATCCCCAGTACTGACATTTACCCTCAAGGAGCATGGGAGCCCCTCAGGGCAGGCTTCATCACATAGTAGAATCCCTCTCTCTACTCCCCTCCCTTCTACCTTCTTCCTCTTTCTCATTTCTTTTCGCACCACCTCTATTAAATATCAGCCCTGGTCTGCCTCTGACACTTGACCACTGGGGCAGCAAGTAGAAGCTGCCCTGGTCTTTTTACTATTTCCTCAGTCTGGCAGGAGACTACCTCTATTCCAGGCAAGGAACCTCACACTATTGCCCTCTTTCAGGACACAACTAGAGACAGAGAGACCCATAGACAGAGAGAGAGACAGGAATCAACAAGTTGGCATTATTCAGAAATACTAGATCCATTCAAATTGAGTGCTGATTCCCTTTATTAAAAAATGTTGGTTTGCTCCTTCCCCATGCCCATCCCCCAGCACCTTACATTGCAAACCCAAGTTCACAGTTCATTGCTTACTTGCACACAAGGTTTGGGCGATGCTATAAAACATATGCCTAGGTCTGCTTGGCTTCTTTTCTTCAAGTATTGATCATATTTCTGAATTTTCCATTTCGCTTTTTTCTTGCCATGATTTATTTTGGGCACAAGAGGCTTGCAGTTTTCCCTCACTCTTCCTCATTTCCTTAGCTTTACCCTCATCTTCACCTAAATAGTGAAAAGGGGGCAGGGGAGGGGAATTCTAAAACCTTAGGATAACCTTAGATCATGTGCAATCTCCTCATTTTACAGAAGGTGAAGGCTAGAGAATGATGTGAGTTGCAATCATATTGAGAGAGAGGGGGAAAGAGTCTGCTCAGTGGGAGGAGTCAGTGTACAGAAGAGGGATCAAGCATTTATTAAGCACCTACTGTGCCAGGACAATGCTAAGCACTTTTTATAAACATTATCTTTTGATCCTCACAACAATCCTGGGAAGTAGGTGCTTTAATTATCCCCATCTTACAGTTGAGGAAACTGAGGCGAATAGAGGTTAAGTAACTTTATCAAGGTCACACAGATAGTAAGGATTTGAATCCAGATTTGAACTCAGATCTTCCCGACTCCTAGCCTAGCTCTCCAGTCCACCGTGCCACTGGCTGCTTCAAGAACAGCTAAGGGTTCTGTGACTATGTGAAGCAGGTTAAGAAGATAGACTCACCCCAAGAGATGCCACCAGCTTCTTAAGCTGCTTCCATGAATGGCAGAAATATTCCCTTTTCTCAGAGCAATGGGAGACAGAATAATTTATGAGGCAACAAAATTGCCTGCCTTTCTCTCCCATAAGCATGGAGATGGCACAAGGAAAGGGGAAATATTGGACTCCAGCCTCAGGGTTCGAGAGTTAATTTGAGGATGGAAATGAAAATGATGACTGTGTGTGATGTTAACTGATCCTTGATGTTTCCTGATATTACCAAGCTTTTCCTAATAGAATTAAACTACTTTGCTTTACTACTACAATGAGGTCTAAGGGAATTTCAGTGACTGAATCTAAATTGGAGTTTCCAATAGATGGCCGCTAATATAAGTATAGATTGAGCTTGAACCCTAAATAGATTATAAGGAATCAACAGTAAAACTGGCTGGGAAGACCCCACCCACATGACACCTGTTACCTAGGCAAAGGCAGGCTGTTCTGTTGAGGTATTTAGAGACAGCTGTAACTGAGTAGTGGCTTTCTCTTTTTCAGGAAAAATAATTTTAACTTCTTCATTCTTCTTTTCCCCTCTATAATTTAGGAATATTTTCCAATCTTTAAATTTTTAGTTACTCTTTTATCCATGTCCTTTTTAGATCTTAGAGCTCAAAACTAGACAGTGTGGCAGCAAAGGCCTTACCAGCATCAAACGAAACTGATGATGGATGGTTCCCTGGTCAATACACATGTCATATTTCTGTTACTGATTTTAGGTATTATATAAAATAATAATGTAACTCTTGCACCCTCAGGCTGGAGTCCAGTCTCTCCCCTTTCCTTATACTGAATAGTTGTATTCAGGATGTGGCCTACCATGACCAGTATACCAAGTGCACATCAACTGTGAGTTCGCTTCCTGCTCCCCCATCCCATTTAGTTTTAAAATCACATTTATCTAGCACTTTAGGGTTTACATGTGCTAATAATAATTAATGATGTTGAAAAGGTAATCTTCTTTGGGGTGGGCCCTCCATTACATCATGGACACACCAAAAAACAGCATGTCCTAAACCAGGTGTTGACAACTCTAAGAAAAACTGTACATCAAGGTTGTGACCCCTTTCCTTACAGCAAAGTGGGTGAGTGGCAATCCGGATGCTAAGCCAGCACCAGCTGGCAATTTAGGAGGTAGAGTAAGGTGAGACTTAGTCCCCAAACCCCAACTCTAGTGAAGTGGGGGAAGGAGGAGAGGAATTTGACAGTAGTTGGCCCGCTTGCCATCTCTGACAAGCATGCCAGGGGTTCCTAGTCCCTGGCCTAGCCTGTGGCTCGCTGGCTTGTTGATGAGAATATCATGTGGGACAGAATGCGATGTCTTGCTGGTGTTTCAGGTAGATTACATCTATTGCTTCCCCCTTATCTACATGGCCTGTCACTCTGTCATAGAAGGAAATTAAATTGGTCCAGTGTGATTTGCTCTTTACATGGCTACCTTCATTGCTCTTCTGGCTGATTGTAAATTGATTGTTTGATCTGTTCTAGCATCTTCCTCAGTAGCCAAGTTAAGCTGAATGGGCTGTGATTAACATGGCTATGCTTTCCCCCTTTGTGAAAGATGGATACCATTTGTGCCCTTTGCTCAGTTTCAGAGACTTCTCTCGCTCTCCCTTAATTCTCCCGAATAATGGCTGGTTGTTCTGCAGTAACGTCTGCCAATATTTTAAGTGCCTTTGGATGTGTGGCATTAGGCCCTGCTGATTCAAGTACACTCTGCTCTCTGTAAAGCATTTTCTTCCCTACATCCTCTGCTTCTTCCCTTCCAATGTCAGGCCAGGCACCAACTCAAAGCAGGCTCCCCTGACAGGGAGAGGAACCCTTAGCATGGCAAGTTTAGGAAAAGGAATGAAGAAGGGGAACTCCTGAAGTGATCACAAGATTTATGCATTTTTATTTTTCAGAATAAGTTTTATTTGTGTCCTTTTGTTTTTAAATGTAATTACAGATTCAGTTCCTGCTCCCAGCCATTGAACCTTCTCTTGTAACAATAAAAACTGGTACAGCAGATATGCCAGCTACATCAGATGGTGTGAAAGAAACTCTGCCCCTCTGCCCCTCTCAACCCTTTGCCTTTCTGCTGGCAGGGAGGAGGAGAGGAGACAGGGGGAAGAGAAGTTTCTGTTTTAATTTCTGTTCTCAGAACCACAATTTGTCAAAGAGTTAAATGTGCTTCTGGTGTCATTTTCATTTATATCATTATAGTCATTGCATGCATTGTTCTTTTATTTTCTCTATCAGTTCATATAAAACTCTTGTTTTGCTGAATCCCCCATATTCATCATTTCTAATGGTACAATAATATTCTGTTACATTCGTATAATTATTCAACTATTTTTCAAATGAGAGACAACCATTGTTTCCTGTTCTTTATGCTTCCATGAGTATTTTTGCATAGATGAGGCTTTTCTTTGACCTCTTTGTAGTAATATGTCCAGTAGGAGGATTACTGGGGAAAGGTATATGAATAGTTCAGTCACTTGTCTTTGAATAATTAAAATATTTCTTGAGAATGGCTTTACCAATAACATATGTTGTGCTTGTCTGCCTATAATCCCTCCAGTTGACTGCTCCTAATTTTTTTCATCTTTACTAATTTGCTAGGTAGAAATTGAAACTTCTAAGTTATTTTAATCTGCATTTCTCTTATTAGTGATTTAGATCTTTTTTAAATATGACTGTTAATTGTTTGCATTCCTTTTTTGAAAAGTGTTCATGTCCTTTGACCATTGGTGTTGTGGATAGAGCACTGAACTTAGAGTGAGGAAGACCAAGGTTCAAATCTCACCTGAGATATTTGCTGATTGTGTGTCTTCAGCAAATCATTTAACCTCATTCAGCCTCAGTTTCCTCATCCATAAAATGAGGTAATCAGGTTCGGTTTCTAAGATCTCTTCTAGTTCTAAATCTATGATCCTCTGATCAAATGGGGGAATGGAGAGATCATAGGATTTAGAGCTAGACAGATCTTAAGATGATATAGCCCATTTACATTTTGTGGAAGAGAACACAGAAGGCTAAAGCTGAAATAACTTTTCCAAGGTCATAGTAATCAGTTCCTGAGCCAGGATTCCAACCCAGGTCATATGTGTTCTTTCTACCATACCCTACTCTGGCCTCTGATAATCTGATCCTTCATGGGAAAGAAGCTAGATGTCACAGATTTAGAACTGGGGTGTACTGGGTGTTCAGGGAACACTAGTACCTTCAGTATAAGAGCTTGCTGAGCCCTTTTCAGTGCTGCTCATCCACCTTTGGTGGCCACCTTCACCCAACTATCACTTCTGGCTCCAAGAAGCTGTAGCATGTGCAGCAGCCACATCTCAGTAAAGCCATCTTGGCAGATGGGCTAGACCAGGTTGAGGATAATCGAGAAGCCTCAAACCGATTGGTGAGGTAGAAGGAGGTCTTCTCCCAGCAGTGAAGACTTTCCCTGGTGGAATGGGCAGAGGAGAACACTTTGTTCCAATGCCCATGAAGGCAGCTGCAGCAGGTGCTTTAGAACCCTTAGAGCTTGGTCAGACATCGAAGGTGCCAAAGTCGCCCACTGCATCCCAGGCCATTGCCAGTCATGTTGATCTTTGTCTTGCCCCTGAACTTCAATGACTCTGGAAGAGTGAGACTGATGACTTTGCACAGCTCTGCCTCACTTAAATCCAATTAACTGCAAGTCAAGGCATCACTCTGGGATGTCATTGGTCCTCTTTGAAGAAGAAGAGCAAACAACAGCAACAATAAAAATAGCTAGCATATCTATAGTGCTTGAAGATTTGCAATCGCTTTGCATATGTAATTTCAGCTGACAACAACAATCCTGGGAGGTAGGTGCTATCATTACCATGATTTTATAGAATAGGAAACTGGGACTGAGAGTCGATAAGTGACTTGCCCAGGATCATACAGCTCTCAAGTGTCTGATTTAAACCCATATCTTTCTGACTCCAATTCCAGCACACTCTACCTACTGTGCCACCTGAGTTAGACCGGTAAAAGGCACCTGTTTCTCCAGGATTTCTTTGTCTTTTTTCTTTTTCCCACTGGGAAATAAGAGACAATTGGATTTCTATGGCACCTTGAGGGTCATGAAGTGCTTACTCCATTTAATGGTTGCATTTTGGGCCTTCCTGGCTTAGACTGAATGTCAATGGTAATAACTGTTTCTCTTTGGAACAGCAACCCTGAGGGTCTTCCCCTCCCAGCTTGATTTTTTTTTTCTATTTTTCTAATTAAAGGGGAGATCCCTTGACTCACTTCTTAAAGAGGCTTATTCACTGAATGGGCATTACCTCTCGCTAAGTGAGTATATGAAAAGGCCTGAGCCTAAAAGGGCCAGGGTCTCCCATTGCATCCTGGGCCATCTCCAGTCATCCTGGTGAATATCAGGTCACTGGATTCAGATGGCTCTGGAGGAGAAAGTGAGGCTGGTGACCTTGCACAGCCCTCCCTCATTCAAATCAGAGTCAACTACAAGTCTTGCCATCATTTCCCTGATGCCATGGTCCTGTTCTAGAATGAAGGATAAACACAACAACAATCCTCGCAACAACCATTTGAGATAGGTAGTATAAATGTTCATAGCCCCATTTTCCAGTTGGAAAAAAATGTGGCTTAGATATGAGTTAATTTGCCCAGAGTCACACAGCTAGTCAGGGGGCATACCCAAGACTTGAACCTAGGTAATATGATTCCATAGATCATATTTTTTTTACTGCTTTGAAATCCCCTCAGGCTCCTGTTGGCTTCCCTCCCTCTTTCCTTAAAAATTAGCTTGTGAAGAGCAAATTTTAACCCTACCTTTAAGTCATTAAATTGTAATATCAGATAATCTAAATTCAAGCCTCAGCTCCAACACTCACCAATTTGGATACTGAGCACTTAATAAATAGGCAAGTCACTGGACAGGGCAATAGATACAGAGCTGTAGGGGATCTTTCAGGCCATCTAGTCTAACTCCCTTATTTTACAAACAAAAAAAAAAAAACTGAGGCCCAGAAAGGTTAAGTGACTTGCCCACTGTCACGAGGTAGTAAGTGGCAAAGCCAGAGTTTGAACCCAGGTTCTTTGACTCCAGATTCAGTTCTCTTTTCACCATGTAACATTGTATTAGCATTATATATCTCATTGTAGAGGAAGTCCCAGCTCAGATTGACCTTAATAACCTTGAGATCTCTGTTACTTTGAAATGCTAAGAACCCAGTAGGGTATGTAATATAAGTATTATTACCCCCTCCCTTTATAAGTAATGCCAGTTTCAATAGCATCTCCCACAGAGTTTATAGCTATTATTTATGTTTCTTTAAGAGACAATGACATTTTGGAGAGTTTCAATTTAACTGTCATTCCATGAGAAGTCTGTGAAGAGACTGAGTTTAACTGTCATTCTGGAGGGAATTTTAACTATGATACATGAACAGAGGACAAAGAAAAAAGACCAAGAATTTATTTCCTGAGAGCATTGGGATTAACCCTTATCTTACAAACAAACATGAAGAAAATTCTTGAGAAGTGATTATAATCAGTATCCTTAGAGAACTGAATGGTGAGACTATGTTTCCAGAAATGGGAAGTCAGCATTAGTAGTGATAGTGAAAGGGGACTTTGGCTATGATCTTTCTCACAGTTGATATGTTATAAATAATCATTTATGTCATATTTTCTTGTTTTATACACTGTTAATAAATGGTATTTGCCAGGAATCTTGATTTTTTTAAGCCTCTGAGATTAGGGGTTGTATTAGGGTCCTGATAGATCTAGGTATATGTGTTGATAGATAGATATAGATTATATGTTGAGAGACACATGAACAAATATTTGTGAGAAAAGAAGTTGTTTTTCCCATTTATTAAATTTTTGGTTTATTAAATATTTCTATTAAATATTATTTAATAAACTAATTTACTTAAACTAATAGCTTAATAAGCTATAGTACTTAGGTAATATTTAATAAACTGTGGTGAGGAACAATAATCAATTATTTAATTAATGAAAAATGCTCTAATTTTCATATTTAATGAAGAAATATAGGAATATATCTCTTGATTGCCTTAAAATCCCAGGTAAGAACGAAGGGAAATTAGCTAGTATTAGGTAGAAATGATCTCCTAGGCTACATATGCAGGTAGTGGAAGCCAAACCCCTACTACATGCACATGTATGATGAATGAAGAGGTTAAATCATCATTCAGTCTGTGTTTGAAGATGTCCAGCAGTGGGGGGACTCATGATTATTTGAGAGAAGCCAATTCCACTTTGTGACAAGTCTAATAACTAGGAAGATTTCCCCTATATCAATCTGAAATCTGTTCCCTCTCCCATCCATTGATCCCAGATCTGCATTCTGGGCCAAACAAACCAATTTTAATCTCTCTTTCACATAATAATGACAGCTCTTTTAGTACTTGGGACATCATAATTGTCTTAACTCTATACCTTCTCTTCTCCAAGCTAAACACCCAGTTGTTTTCAATGGATCTTCATATGATATCGTTTCAGATCTTCTCAACATCCTAGTCTCTCTCTTCTGGATGTGTTCTACTTAGTCAATGTTTCTCAAAAAATATGTCACCCAGAATTGAACACAATATTCCAAATTGCTATAGGCAAGAAGTAGCATGGTACAGTGAAAAGAATGTTGGGTCTGGAATCAGAAGGCCTAGTTTCAAATCTTGCTTCTGATATCTACTATGTTTATGACCTTAGAAAAGTCACAGTCTTCCTAGCCAGAAGCTTCATCTGTAAAGAGCTTGGACTACATGAACTATGAAGTCCATCCCCCTCTACATCTATGAGCCTATGACAAGTGTATACATGACTGAAAACAACTGAACTAAAAATATTGAGCTCATGCTCACTAAAGCCCTCGGGTCTTTCCAAAATGGTCTTGTACTCCCACATCCCTCTATCTATAATCGTGCAATTGATTTTTAGTACTCAGGAGCAGGACTCTACCTTTGCCCTCTTTTGATTAGGCCTATTGTCTTTGAATTTGATCTTTTTAGATTCTGCATCTGTCATTTAATGGTATCTATTCTTCTAAACATCATGTCATATGCACATGTAGCAAGTATTCCTCTGAGCTCACTATCCCAGAGCAAGACTGACTATATAAGCCCCTCAAAGTTCCAGGAGTACCCCTAAGGGCTTAGAGGGTATCTTCTCTATTTCTATTGGCTTAAGCCCCCATTCTAGGTGTATTCTCCCCCACTTTTAGCTACCTCCTCCAGTTTCATTAAAATCTGTTAGCTTTTACAAAGGGATATTTACTTTGAATGTAGAGCAAGAACAGAAGTACATTTCCTCCCAGCATTTCAGGGACACACTCTCCCTTCTCAAATTGGTCTCTGAGGAGAATGGGCTCAGATTTAATGCAGTTTCTATATAACTCTGCCCCCACCAAGTTCAGGTCTAAATGCAACGTCACTGCCAAATAACTCCTTGACTCAGCTCCTGCTGGGCTGAATTCCAAAGGTTGTTCCTTGATCCTCATCCATTTAATGCCAAGCTGGCTGCAAAACCCAGCGCAGACTTCTGCGGGACTCAACTCCTAGGTTCCTGGACTTCCAGACCTTGGGATGCTCACTCTCCTGATCTTTTGAGAATCATAAAGTCATAGCCTTCAACTTCCTTCACCTAAAAGAAGGAGGAGGAGGAGGAGGAGAAATGCTGAGACAAAGAACCAAGGCCTCTCTTTATAGGGCCAAATGTTAGCCTCAAATGAGGAGAAGACCCAAAGCCTTTCCCCTTAGCGAATTTTCTCTGATTGTATACTGTCAGCCCAGGAAGTAATCACACTAAAAGAAGACCCAAAAATAAGAGAGAAGGGGTAGAGGCTGCCTAATGGTTTTTGAATTCCAAACCTTCCCCCATTTTGGTTCTGTAACCGTAGCCAGTCAAAGAGGCTGATATTCACCACATGATAAGGAGCCCAAGTATAGAATGTCTATCAGTACATGCTCCACATCTCTCCAGGGTTACTTCTAATACTGTCATGTCAATACTTCATCATGACTGTCCTAGAAACAGGTTTTACAGTCACTTCCACTTAGGGAACTATATCATTTCCAGTCTATGCACATTTAGAAGGATTCAGCTCAGTGGGCAATTCCTCATCACGTGTATTTGATAGACACATAATATATGTCTTAACTAAGTCATAAATATATATATATGTACACACATACATATATATACATATACACACATATATACACATACATACATATATGTCATAAAGCAATCCTTGTGATATTCCTAAAGAGACATTCTTTTGGGAGTATTAATAGTCATTGCTTAGATTTGGCCTTCGGACAAGTCTTGTACACACCTTACTGTATTATCTTTCACCCTCCTCCCTTCCTTCTCTGAGAGTCTTTGTCAAATACTCTGTTAGAATCCAGCTCTCCCTTGTAGGATGCTACTATGGGAGGATTCTCTTGGATCATCTCTGCATCCTCCTGAATAAAAAACAGTTTTGTCATGAATAGCAGCAGCCAAGGTTGGATTCAATGATCTTTAGGGTCCCTTTCAGCTGTAATATCTTATGAGTTTGTGCATCTGAAGGACAGGAAGGAAACTTCTACATCTTAGAAAAGGGTAGAAATGGGTTAGGCCAGGGATACAGAGGGTGGTCCTGAGCTACCAAAAATCAGTACACGAGTCCTGGAAGCCTTGTGGGGCACTCTTAAAAAGGCTGCAAGCAGGGAAGACGGCTGAATGCAAAATGCCTACTTAGCAATTTTGTCTGGGGACCAGTCTTGACTTTCTTCATATACAATATACATTAGAGATAGAAGACGCCCATTAGATCATCAGGTTGAGGCCATCCCAGTGCTGCAGAGTTAGTACGTTGTGTTCTAAAGCGACTTCGCAGGTCTACTCTTAAATTACTTAAGCTATGGGACGCTGGCCACTTCCCATGGGGCATAATGCACTGGTCTAACAGACGCAGCTGTTGGGAAATCCTTTCTGCTAGTCAGCTGAAATTTCCCTGCACTTAGTTCCCTCCTATGACTACTATTTATATCATCCAAAAGTCTAACTAAACAGTGTCACCGCCTCCCGCCCCACTGTGTCTTCAGTGGTGTCCTTGAGCAAAGCTTTATAATATGCTCAGGGAAATGAATACTGAATTAAATTTTCATTCAAATAAGTGCCCTGCAATTAAGCCTCAGATGCAGAGCTGGCAGAGACCTTGGAGATCATCCAATCAAACCCACTAATTTTTTAAAAAATAAGAAGAAAAACTGAGGTCCGGGGAGAGGGAAGTGACCTACCAAAGGATATCCAAAGAGTAAGCAACACTCTTGGGACTCAAACCTACGTCCTGTGACTATAAATCCAGTGCCCTTTCCATTAGGATACAAATAGTAGAGATCATCTGTATTTTCAGGAAACTAAAGTCTAGGTAGGGCTAGAAATAAATTAGATGTTT
>JAQQSZ010018189.1:0-10630 GCA_028646595.1 Phalanger gymnotis | reverse complement strand
ATTTTCTTCAGTGGTCTTTTGGACCTCCTTTTCCATCTGGGTAATTCTGCCTTTCAAGACATTCTTCTCCTCATTGGCTTTTTGGAGCTCTTTTGCCATTTGAGTTAGTCTATTTTTTAAGGTGTTGTTTTCTTCAATATTTTTTCAGTATTTCTTTGGGTGTCCTTTAGCAAATCATTGACTTGTTTTTCATGGTTTTCTTGCATCATTCTCATCTCTCGTCCCAATTTTTCCTCTACTTCTCTAACTTGCTTTTCCAAATGCTTTTTGAGCTCTTCCATGGCCTGAGACCAGTTCATGTTTTTCTTGGAGGCTTTTGATGTAGGCTCTTTGACTTTGTTGACTTGTTCTGGCTGTATGTTTTGGTCTTCTTTGTCACCAAAGAAAGATTCCAAAGTCTGAGACTGAATCTGAGTGCGTTTTTGCTGCCTGGCCATGTTCCCAGCCAACTTACTTGACCTTTGAGTTTTTCGTTGGGGTATGACTGCTTGTAGAGAAAATAGTACTTTGTTCCAAGCTTGAAGGGTTGCACCATTGATTTCAGAGCTATTTCTATACAGGCAGCTCTGCCACACCAGCATTCCTCCTTCCCAAAGAACCCCCAACCTGGTGCTGATGCAAATCTTAAGCAGGCTCTGCACTACTGCTCTGATCCACCACTTAATTCCTCCCACCAGGTGGGCCTGGGGCCAGAAGTAACTGCAACTGTAGTTCTGTAGCTGCACCACCCCTGCTGTCCCTGGGGTGGTGGATAAACTGCAAACTCTGTCCACTGCAGCTTTTCCCACTAGTCTTCTCTGTTGTCTTTGGTGTTTGTGGGTTGAGAAGTCTGGTAACTGTCACAGCTCACTGATTCAGGGTGTTAGGGCCTGTTCGTCCCGGCTCCTGCTCTGGTTGGTCCTGCTGCCGCCCATGCTGAGCTCTGCTCCCCTCCACTCTGTGCGCAATAGACCTCATCTAGTGACCATCCAGGCTGTCCTGGGCTAGATCCCTGCTTCCCTTTGCTATTTTTTGGGTTCTGCAGTTCTATAATTTGTTCAGGGCCATTTTTTACAGGTTTTTGGAGGGACCTGGCAGGTAGCTCACACAAGTCCCTGCTTTCCAGCCGCCATCTTCTTGGCCCAATGACTGACATTTAAGCTCAGGTCTCCCTCAGGGGTTCTTCATAGGTCACTGCGCTGGAGTTATTCTCCCATATCCCCTTCTAAGAGTGGAGTATATTCCAAATTCCTCCCTTCTCATAAAGTGATTCCAGCTCTCTGCATCTCCTGAACCATTACAAAAACATGAAACAGGTCCTAAGAGTTATAACTTGGTAAGAGGCTAGAGATTCCCCCATTTTCCTCCCCAGTGGATATTGTTCATTCTCTTCTAGATCCCTGTAATAAGACAAGCACCATGACTATAATGCATCAGGGACCAATCCTGTACCCCAGTTGCATTTCATGTGAATGCTTTGTTGCAGGTTTCCTCACTAGAGCCATGGCCCAAATCATCATTTACCCCATTGGAAGTGCTGAAGACTTGGTTATCCCTGTGTTAGGCAGTTTGTGGGACTCTTAGATAGATCCTGGAACATGAGGACCATTAGCCTTCTACAAGAGCTATCAGCAAGAACTATCTTTTCTGTTTCACAGCAGAAAAGATGAAATTTTAAAAGATGAATATCACATCCAAGATATTACAGACTTCTACAATTAAATACTGTAAGACAAAAGGACATTGAACCAATATCTGATGAAGGACAGGACCCTGTAGAGTAATGCGAAGTCGAGTCAATAAGCATTTATTAAGCACCTACTATGTGTAAGGCACTGTGCTCAGCACTGAGAATTACTGTTTGCTTGGGTATTAGAGGTAAGAAAGAAGAAAGAGTAAAATATAATAACACATTTTTTGAACATGGAGGATTGGGTGAAAGATAATGTCAGTAATGGGAATGGTGAAATATGGGGCAAGGAGCAATTTTAGAAATAAAGGTAGTGAGGTCTCTTTTTGACAAATTGATTTGGAGATAGTGGTCAAGTAGACAAATCCTACAGGCTATTGGATATGCAGGAGCTGGAGGTCTGGAAGCTCAGGAGGTCAATTTTAGTTAAAGAAATTTAGTTAAAGAAATAGACAGAAGCTTCGAAGATATCCACAGAAAAGGATCAGAAAGGCAAGGGACCCACAAAGGAAACAGAGAATAGTACATATATAAAAGGAGATCCTGAAGAGCCTCTTGAAGCCAAGGGAGTAGAAAGCTTTCAGTGGGAGAGCAGTCAACAATGTTGAGAGCTACAGCAAAAGCTGAGAGGATGAAAACCACAACAAAGTCATGTCAGATGGATTTTGCAAATAGGAGATTGATGGTGAACTCTGTCATAGTTTCAACACAGTTGTGAAGTTTGAAGCCACATTGTGAAAAGGTGAGGAGAGAATAGTCAGAAAGTATAGGCACAATGATAAACAGCTTTGTTAGAGAAATTTAGCAAGAAAAGAAATTAGTTAATAGTTTCATAAGATATAAGGGTAACATGATAGTTTTTTTTAGAATTAAAGTGATGCACAGTTTTATATTGTAGGTATATGGAAAGGGACCAGAGGAAAAGGAGATTTAAGATGCATAAGAAAAAGATAAGTATTGAAACAAGAGTCTATGGAAGGTGGGAAGGAGTATTTTTCATTTAATTGCAGCCACTGGAGTTTGTTGAGTAGGAGGGTGTCATTGTTGGAGGTTAGACTTTGATTGGCCTTCAAGGGAAAAGTAGAGCTACTGTTCTTATCTCTTTCTGTAACTCTTCCAGAAATTCTTGTTGGGCTTGGATCCAGTTAGTATTTCTCCTTGAAGCTTTGGTGGTAGCTGTTTTTACATTGTTGTTTTCTGAGTTTGTGTCTTGATCTTCTCTGTGACTGCAGTAGTTTCTCATAATCAGGTTTGTGTTTTTGTTGTTTTGATTTTATTTTGGGTTTTTTTTTTTTTTTGCTATTTGCTAATTTTTTCAGTCTTTTTCTTGACTTTGAACTTTATGTTAAAGCTGGGTTCTGCTCACCTAGAATTGAGAAGGTACTGTTTGAAGCTTCAGTCTTTTTTGTGCTGCTGATTTGGGAACTAGTTCTGGGGTTCTGCAAATTTTCAGTCTTTCCAAGTATTGTAATCCCAGGAGAGGTGTGGTCACTGCTCTCCTGATCTGAGCTCTGGTCTTTACCTAAAAAGGGCCCCTGCTTCTCTACAGCTGCAAGCATTAGATCTCCCTTGCAGTTGCAAGGACTAGCATTCCTGTTGGCTTTGCAATTGTGGCCAGGTCCCCTACTCTCCTGCAGCCACCAGAGCTAATCTTCCTCTCTGCCTTAGAACTGGGATCAGTAGCCCTGCTTCCTTATGACCAACCACAAGTGGTCTTCACTGCCTTGGAACTACAACCCAGAAATAACTATGAGCAATAGACTTGCCAATCAGCTCCAGCTATAGGCAGTGCCAGCTAAGGGTCTTCTGTAATCTCTTTCTGACCAGTTATCTGGCCTCTTACCATCTCTTGGGTGAAAACTCCCTACTCTGCTGCTGCACCAGCAGCCTCTAATGCCTACCACCAGTGCTACTGCTTACATGTATGCCCTCTGGACAGGCCTCTTCCTCTAGTAGCACAGGCTTCTTTTGCCAACCTTCTAAGTTGTCTTAGGCTGGAAAATGTCTTACTCTGGCTTTTTGTTGACTCTGCTGTTCCAAAATTTGATTTGATTTTAAGGTTGTCTGTAAGGGAATGTTGGAAGAGTTCAACTTGGTTGCTACCTATAGTCCTCTTGGCCCGTTTGCTTAATTTTAAAGATTAGGGAGATAGATCTCAGAAAAGCTATTAAGTGACTTGCCCAAGGTCACACAGTAAGTAGCAGAGCTGGG
The DNA here is from genome assembly GCA_028646595.1 of Phalanger gymnotis. Classification (NCBI taxonomy): domain Eukaryota; kingdom Metazoa; phylum Chordata; class Mammalia; order Diprotodontia; family Phalangeridae; genus Phalanger; species Phalanger gymnotis. Next base: position 6,750 of record JAQQSZ010018189.1, on the reverse strand, counting down.
ATTCACACCTAAGTTCTCAGACTCCAAATCCAAGCTCAGTAATTATATTTGTGGACATTTGTTTTTCCATTTTCTGAATTTCTTAAGGTTGAAATTCAGTGAAGAATTTATGCAAGATTTTTCTCCTAGACCCTTATATAATTTTTTAGATATGTATGAGACTCCTGATTTGAAGAGAGCCTTTAAGGCTGCATTTTGCTCTAATATACTAAATAGATTTTGGAGGGATTTTGTTTTTTATTAATTAACAAACAGATAGCAAGGGTTTATATTCTCTGTGCACCATAATCAATTATATGATGCTGAAAATGTGATTTGCTGTAGAAAATTGCCTACATAAGTCTACTTGATCCTTCTGATATATTAATCAAGGACCATTCTCATAAAAAAATTATTATAGAGATGAGAAACTAGACATATGGGTCCATCATTACAGATATTATCTCAGTCACCATTTTCAATATCAGTACCTTTTTTGATCTTTTCAGTTCTTTGGAAATATTCTGCTATTTAAGATACTTTAAAAATTGATCCCTGAACCAATTGTGTACATCTATATGTCTGTCTATGTATATACATATATATGTATACATACACATATACATGTATGTATATCCTGTTTTGGCAAGTTTATTTTTCTGATTCAAAACTATGCCACTGAACTAACATTCATTTATTATGATTATCCCCTAAGGATTTCAAACCCTTACTAAGTCATCCCTGCTTGAATCCCACCATTTTCTCTCTTTCCTTTTCCACTCCCTTTCCTTTAAATGCCTTTTATCTGTTTCCATTTCTTTTAATTTTCTTTCCCTTATGTTTGTGATAGTTTTATACATCATACTATGTTACGTGTATCTTATTTGGCCAATTATCATTTATTTAGCAATTGAATTATTAAGTTTAAGGTTATTTAGGTGATTGTTTCTCTTTCTTTTACTTAGATTTTATCCAGAGTTTATTTGAAGTTACTTTAAATATATCAATTGATCGAGAAATAGCCAATGAAAGTGTAATTATTACTTACTTCATATGGAGTGACAGAATGAGAGGTCGAAAGCTTGAAAGGAAATAAAAGTCACATTTCATTTTTATTAGAAAAAAAATGGAAGAGGGTCTAGAGCCAGGTTTTTGATCCATGAATTTAATTAATCTATGTTTTTGTTGTTGTTCAGTCATTTAAGTCATCTCTGACTCTTTGTGACCCCATTTGGGGTTTTCTTGACAAAGATACTGGAGTAGATTGCCATTTCCTTCTCCAACTCATTTTACAGTTGAGGAAACTGAAGCAAACAGGTTTAAGTAACTTGCCCAGGGTCACATAGCTAGGGAATGTCTGAGGCCAAATTTGCCCCCAAGAAGATGAGTCTTCCTGACTCTAGGCCCAGCACTCTATCCACTGTACCACCTAGCTGCCCTTCATTAATCTATAGTATACTGAAAAGTTATATTCAACTTAAATAGCATCATTTCCAGGAAACCTTCAATTTGGGGGCTAAAGACATATTTTCAATATCTAAAATCTCTTTTGCCTCCTGGCTATAGTCCTTTATCAGCTAATACCTGGTTAATGGTACTTAATCCATAGTTTATAATCCCTGATTTCCATTGAAACTACCCAGAAGGAAATATGTGTTATCATGTTAAGGCGAAGCACATTTATTTAAACAGAATGCAAGGTAAATAACAAAAAGTTGAATCAAATAGTGAATATCTAATTTCTCAAAATTACCACCTTCCCAGCCTCCATAAATTGAAGTTTATGCATTCATTTGTCTTTACTCACCACACTGCTATTCAGCATAGCTATGCAGGCTATAGAATGGGAAAATGGTTTTAGTCACTTGACCAGTGGCTGAGCACTGAAATCTCAGTGCCTGGAGCAACAAGTGAATATTGCTTTTTAAAGCACAGATACTGAAATCTCAAGATTTCCTTCTCCTACTAAGAGTACCACTGCTGGAGTCAGCTAAGCAGTGGGGGGATGCAGTGCAATGAACCCTGGATTTGAAGTCAAAGGACCTCTGCTCAGAAATCCTGGTTCTGTGACTTACTACACATGCAACCTTGGAAGAAAGGCAGTTAAATTCTCTGGCTCTCATTTTCCTCAACTGAAATAGAAGAAGATTAGATATAGACTTTAATATCACTTTCAGGACTGGATCTATGATTCCATGAACTTGACTCCTCTGCATCTTTCTCTCAGTAAAAATAAAAAAGTAGATAGATGAATAAATAGGTGGAGACCACATACCACATCAGAACCACTAGTACATGTATAAGCATCCATTATAAGCATTTATCACTTTTCATATAGCATAATAACATGTTATCCCAAATATATAATCTACCTATAGTTACTTAGTACATGTGGTCCAGTTGTATGCTTCAGACATAGAGCACATTCAGAAACATAATACACAACAGAATAATAGCACATAGAGGAAAGCTGCAGACAGTAGACAAAATAGAGAGGTCATTTGCCATATGTAACATCAAAGGTTCATGTTCTATCGGTGGATAGCTGCTAACCACACATGAAACCAACCACTTCTCCTATTACTCATCTTTTGTCAGTCAAGAAGCATTTATTAAGTGCCTTTTATATTCCAGGCACTATAACATGCTGTCATCCTCATCATCTTGTAGTTACGGTATTGAGAACTTAGATGGCTTAGCTAACCTTGGCTATCCAGGCTCCAGTGATCTGAGTTCTACACATAGGTTTCTCTTGGGGGCCTTCATGGGTGAAACATTTGGCGGAAAATGAATGGCTACTATGTTCAGGCCTCACCTCTGAAGAAAGGTCTCTCTTGGGTCAGAATAGCCTCACTTGACTTATCTGACCTTTAAGGGGCCACCAGTATGCAGTTTCCTCTTCATCTGATACATAATCCTGATCACCTCTATTAGAGCCATGATCTATTTCTCACAGTGTATATGGAAATGGTGGGTGGGCCCGCCTTGGAGTTTAATTCATTCAACAAGCATTATTATGCATATGTTATAGTCAGTGCATTAAACTAGGTGCTAACTATCATCCAATGCCTTTATCCTCATTATCTTTGTAGAAACCTGAGTACTCCCTGATGTTGTTTTGTTGTCTGATAAATTTCTCAGTCCTTCCACAATCAGGTATGAGATGACTCTCCACTAGTCTGCTATCTTGTGTTTTCCTGAGACACAAAGATTACTTAACAGGTCTCTAACCCCTGGCTATAGTCCCTTGAACTCAAGCATCATACTTTTATTTGTTCCTTCCTAAGCTTTTCTGAGCTAAATCCAGACCTAGGCTGTAGATCTACTTGTCTGATATCTTAGCTAAGAGATTCTGAGTCTCCACATTTGTTCCATCTTCCAAAATTCCAAAATACAAATCAATAGGTAAATATAGCTTTTGCCCAAATATCAGCAGGCTTGAGGTAAAACTGATATCATCAGTCTTAGCAACATATACTCGCACTAGAAATGTCACATGTTGATTTCGCTGAACCCCAGCATATTCATTAGTATATGATTAAAATACTATTGTTTTGGGTCTCCTTGAGTATAGTAAATATAAATTTCTTGTTTCTTACCAAAGTTAGCACTTCTTTGAATAGCTGGCTCTCAATCCAGGCCTTGACCAGAATAGATCCTAACAGAAAAGCCATATTCAGAGAAATACATCTGATAATACCTTGGAAAATTGTAGAAGCTTTCTGACTCTTAACTGGAAATGCCTATGCCTCTTAGAACCATTGCTTACTTCTTATTTCCTTCCAGAGATTAAAAAGAAATCTATCAACATAAACTCCAAAGACTTGCTGGTAGTTATATTCTCCAGATGAGTCGTCTGAGTCATTAGCACTTTCCTTTGAACATATATGTGCAAGTCTCACATTTTTATCCATCAGCTGCCTTCTTGTACCAATACAATCTATTTTGCAGCAGATCCAGGATTCTTTCATGTACTGTGTCTAAATCATATTTGCTACATTGATGGTGATAAATCAGTATGTCTTAACACCAACTACCTTCTCTTACATCAGGTTGAATCCATTATGGTCCATCACATAGGTCCAGTATCTGTCACACTTAGAACAGTTGAATGTTCTCTGGGAGAATGAAGCTTGAGTCCTAAACTCAGCTGTACTTCTCTGTTATTGATTCAGCTCTGCATGTCATAGAGTACTTTCACTCATTCTATGGTTGTTACCATGGCATCAGGTACATAAAGAGTACAGGGCATGTGGGGCATGTATGTTCCTATTAACATCCCCTGACTATCAATGCATACAGAGTTCATAGCTGGCTAATGCTAGTATCTATCTCTGGCAGGTAGCATTCAACTTAACACTTGTCAAAATATGTTGGTGAGCTCCTGTCTAAATTTGGAAGCAGGCTCCATACACGTATTGTCATATCTTATTAGTGACAGCCTACTTCAATGGCAAGAAATCTAACTTGTGGGTGTGATGATAGTTTTCATTGTCTACAATACCTCTCCTGGGAAATGTCCCAGGCTTCTGTTGGCCAACACTTCCCTAATATATAACTGCTCCCAGGCCCTCTAGACTGGTGTCAGTGTGTAACACAAAAAAAGACATTTCAAGATCATCACGAGCCAACACTGTTGTATGATCTGTGATCAGACCTTTAATTGTCAGCTTCAGACTAATGCCTTCTTGACAGTATAATATTTTTGCTTGACTTGTGTTTTTCCAACGTTTTTCCAAATTCCGTAATATCACCTAGATATAGTGTCTTTATAACCTGACTCCATTTTATTTCTCTAGCCTTATTAATCATTATTCACTTCCACATTCTCTGGGGTCCAGCGAAATTGGCCTACTCATATATTATGCCCCATCTCCCCTTTCCATGCTTTGTACCAGTTTCCCCTCTGCCCCACCCCCCCATGCAAGCACTGCTTCTGCCTCTCCTCATCTTTGCCTATTGGAGTCACTAGTTACCTGCAGGACTCTATTCAAGCACTTCTTTCTGCTTGACACTTTTACAATTTACCTCAAGGGCTAATGCTTTCCTTCTCTGCCCAAGGTTACTTTGTAATCAGTTTTCATGGGTTTTGTATACTTTCGTGTGTCTACATTGCCTTCCTTCTTGAAATATAAGCTCCCTGTGGACAGGAGTTGTGGTTTTGTATCTTCACTTTCCAGTGCATAGTAGGCTCTTAACCCAGACTTGTCAGTTGATACGCCAACACTTCTGAGTATTTCATATCTCTCACTAACCACCCTTTCTACAAGCTGTTGAAAAGTGGAAAGGGCTTGAACTTCTTGGAGGCATATTGGAAATGGTAGAGTCCTAATGGTCAAATTCAGCCCATCTTATCCTCATCACTTTTTCCAGGGAGATCCAATGATGCTGAAAATACTCTCCACCTAACAGTTAACTCATGCCGTGGTCTCTTTGTTCAAAGTTCAGTAATCCACACACATCCAAATCCTACTAGACTCCTTCAAAGCCATTACTGTGAATCATTTAGTCTACCAGATTCCATAATAAAGTTGGCTAACAATTCCCTCATTTGGTTCCTAAGGTCCTTCATCTCAGAAAGGAAAGTTTTATAAAACTGCTCTTAAAAAGCTCAGAAATGTAATATACAATGATAGTTTGTCAGTGTCATTTCAACAATCAGGGACATGACACAGTACAATGTAATGGTTATGATTAACAACTGTTAAAACTGTTAAACTGTTAAAAACAGTCTTTAAGAAGGGAAGAGAATAAGCATTTACATAGCGCCTGCTGTGTACTAACTGCCAACAAATATTATCCCATTTGATCTTCCCCACAATCCTGAGAAGCAGGTGCTGTTACTATCCCCATTTTATAGTGGAGGAAGCTGAAGTAAACAGGTTAAGTGATTTGCCCAGGGTAACACAGCTACTAAATATCTGAGGACAGATTTGAACTCAGGTCTTCCTGACTCCAGGCCCAGCAGTCTATCCACTGTTTCATCTAGTGATCTTTTGGAGTTTCAATGGGAAAAGGGTTATTGAACTATTTTCAATGTGTCCTTATGTCAGAGCAAATAACCTCAGCTAAAGCTAATACTCAACTAGCTTCACTTTAAAAATACAAAGAATTTTAAAAATATTCTGCTCATATCTTCATGTGTGGAGTGTCCTAGTCTCTTAATACAGCGCTGTATTGAATAGGCACTGATTCATATACTGAGAAAGAAAATGGTCTATCTCATTCCATAGCTCATAAAGCCCTATTTCCAGTAAATATCCTCCACCAAACCCAAGTGAAACATGTATCATAATGAGACAAAAGACATTTATTTCAAAAGAATGCAGAGTAAATAATAAAGTGTTAAATCAGGCAGCAAACGCTATCCCCATTTTCCAAAACTACTGACCTCCCAAGGCTCCAGAAAAACCAAAGTCTATGAGTCCATTTTTCTCTGCTTCCCACAGTGTTCTTCAGCACAGCTCTGCAACCTATGGAATTCACTTGCAAATTGGATGAATGTGGAGACCTCTTGCTGTTTCTTCTACTGAGACTGCCAGTACTGGCATGAAATAGATGCCATTAAGGAGAAATTATTCTACTGCCAGGACTAGCTTTGCCTACTACACACAATCCCCATTTTTTCTTTTATTTATTATTTAATATATTTAGTTTTCAGCATTGATTTTCACAGGAGTTTGAATTACAAATTTTCTCCCCATTTCTACCTTCCCCCCCACTCCAAGATGGCATATATTCTGCTTGTCCTGTTCCCCAGTCAGCCCTCCC
>JAQQSZ010018188.1:0-10630 GCA_028646595.1 Phalanger gymnotis | reverse complement strand
GAGGCAAAGAGATGGTGAACAGCTCCGTTTAATAAGGTCAGTGACCAGATTTTTATAGCCTTTTTTACGTAGTACTACGGCTGCCTTGGTGTGCCTACTCTCCACCTACTCTCCACTTATTCTCCTCCCCTTTCTTCCCGCGCTCTCCCCATGATTCACTTGTGCACAGGTAAATCCCGAAAAGAAGCCGGCGCCAAGTTGCCAACAAGGGCGAGACCCTTCCTCCTGACTCCATCTTGTTCCTCCCATACCTCAGAGCCCTGAGGCTATCTCAGCTGGCTTCTGGGCGCAGAGGTCCAACAAGGGCAGGGATTGGCTCTAACTCATCTCGTTACAGGGGGAGGGTAGAAATGGGGAGAAAATTTGTAATTCAAACTCCTTTGAAAATCAATGCTGAAAACTAAATATATTAAATAAAATTTCTTATAAAAAAAATCCTCTGTTTGGCATTCAAAGCCCTTCAGAGCCTAGCCTCCTCATACCTTTCCAGTCTTCTTACACTTCAGTCCCCACCACGTACTCTTCATCCAGTGGCACTGGCCTCCCGGCTGTTCCACAAATAAAATACTACTCCTCCAGGCATTTTCTCTGTCTGTACCTCAGGCCTGAAATACTTATCTTCCTCCGCTCCAACTACCGAACTCCCTGGATTCCTTTAAGTCCTAAATAAAATCCTTTCTTTTACTGGAAGCCTACCTTAAGCCCTCTTAATTCTAATGCCTCTATTAATTACTCTCTTTTTATCTTGTATATAGATTGCTTGTATATACTTGCACCTTGTGTCTTCTATTAGATAGTAAGTTCCTTGAAGGCTTGGGCTGTCTTTTGCCTCTTTTTGCATCCTTAGAGCTTAGTATAGTGCCAGTTTATTAAGTAGGCATTTAATAAAATGTTGATTGATTGATTGACTTCATGCTTTTTCCAGGGGAGGGCGGTTGAGGTGGTAGGAGAGGATGAGGATCTCCCTTCCCTTCTCTTTTTTTATATTAGAGAAGAGGTGTTAGACTGACTACCAAACTGAAGGTCTACAGAGCCCTTGTGCTGACCTCATTTTGGTCCTCTTCAAGAACAAAGGACAACAACAAAAACAAAAAAGGGCTCTAAAATAATGGCAATCAGAAGCTCACACCTACTTGCATAAGCATTAAAGCAGAAGGAAATCAACATTCTATCCACATTTATGGAACCTATGAAGCCTTCAGAAGAGAATGAGACGTGGCGGGATGTATGCTCAGTTGGTACTAGCCAGCACATAAAAAGGACTTCATCTGAACTCAAAGAAGAGAGAAGCCAGCTGCCCCCAGACAAATGAAGGGCATCTCACATTTTGGTCCCAACTTCCTCCATCCCAGTAAAGCCTTTCTATTCTAATCCTTTTTCAATTTTAAGAAATATCTCTTGGGGCAGCTAGGTGGCTCAGTGAGTAGAGCACCAGCCCCGGAGTCAGGAGGACCTGAGTTCAAATTCGACCTCAGACACTTGACACACTTACTAGCTGTGTGACCTTGGGCAAGTCACTTAACCCCAATTGCCCCGCTTTTTCCCCCTCCAAAAAGAAATGAAAAGAAATATCTCTTAATGACCTACTCTGAGCTGAGTACTACTTGGGCAAGCAAAGATGGACTTCTCAAAGACACTGCCCCTAGTCAATACCATTACCAACCTTTATCCCAGAGGACTAGGAATGAAGAATATTGCCTACCTTCTGACAAGCTCAGCATTAATTATGAGACATTTTGGACCAAGAGACCAAAGCAGGCATTTTGCCCAATGAGGTGTGTTGGTTTTCAGAGATTTGTTTTCTTTTTTTTTCCTTTTCAGAGGTAGGAAGGGGGAGATGGATGAGAGAAGAGAATTTTGTTCATTGATAAAAATAAAATAAAATCTATCAAATTGTATGATTATCTTGTTATTTTTTCATGATATACATTTCCCAAATGAATCCCTCTCCTTTCCTTCTCCCAGAGAACCTTCCTTTAAAACAAAGGACAGCAAAGAGGGGAAAAAATAGTTCTAAATGAAGCAACAAATCAAATAGGATGTTCTATGCATTCATCCACGCCGATCAGCTTCTTCCCCTCTCCAGTCATCAGTCCATCAACAACTAATTACTAAAACTGTCTGTGTGTTTACACTGTATAATAGTGGGGAGGTGGGTTTGGGTTTTTTTCCTGAAATAATCAATCTAGGATCAGCTGGCACTTAAGAAGTGGTAAGTGCCTGACAATGTGCTGAGTGCTGGGGATACAAGAACAAAACTAGTCCCTACCCTCTAGAAGCTCACATTTTAATGGGGAAGACAAAAAGTCCATCAATGGGCTTATAAAACATCTATTTGGAGAATGTGGAAGATTGCCTTAAAGCAAAAGGGGCTCGCATTTCTATAGCAGTTTCTAAGGTGTGGAAACATGAAAAGAGGAAGAGAAACGTAGAAAAACTGCATCTAGTGAAGGATTGTCACTGTTTGGCTTTTTGTTTTGTTTTAAAAGATCCCAGGAGACGGGCATGTGCATCGGCATCAGACAAGAAATTAGGTAAAGCAGCCAGTCAACAGATGACAACAGACAGCCATGATTTACAACAGTATTCTACTTAGGCAAGTGTCCGTTGGCCATGTATTTTCTCTTCTGCATTAAATTTTAATGTAAGGACAACTGTTTTGCCTGTCTCCCTCCAAGGCTGTGGTAGAAAGAGACTAACTAGCGCAATAGGGGTAGGTATAGGAACTACACCTGTGATTTCACGGGAAGGAAGAACCCTCAGGTGAGGAAACTCCATCTACCATTGCAGGTAAGCAGGCATCTTCTCTGATATTTAAATGTTGCTCTCAGAGAGTTTAAAGCACTAAAAGGTAAATTGCTTCAACCAGAGTCACACAGCCAGGATGTGTCAAGAGGAGTGACTTGAACCCAGGTCTTCTTATATTTTGAGGCCAGTTCTCCATCCACTCCTTCAGTTGGTGACAATGGACAGTCTAGTTTCACTCCTGATTTTATTGGACACCATTCTACTTTATGTTGTCAGGTGTTGTTGTTCAGTCATGTCCAACTCTCTGTGACCCCATTTGGGATCTTCCTGGCAGAGATACTGGGATGGTTTGCCATTTCCTTCTCCAGCTCATTTTACAGATGAGGAAACTTGAGGCAAACAGGGTTAAGTGACTTGTCCAGGGTCACACAAGTAGCAGCTGAGGCTAGATGTGAACTCATGAAGTTGAGAACTCTTGATTTCAGGCCCAGCATTCTATCCACTGTGCCACCTCCAAGTGTTGATCTATATCTAATTTCTTCCAAACTGCTGAGCAATTTCCAAAACAGGGTTGGATCAAATAGGGAGTCTTTCTCCCAGCACCTGGGTTCTTTGTGTTTATTAACCATTAGGCTATTAGGTTCCTTTGCTTCTGTGTGTTGTATAAGTAATCTGTTCCACTGATCTATCTTTCTCTCTTTTTTAACAGTTACCAAATTGTGTTGAGAATTACTGCTTTGTAGCAGAGTTTGAAATCTGATATTGCTAGAACCCCTCCATTCCCATTTTTCTCGTTATTTTCCTTGAGACAATTGACCTTTTGGGCCTCCATATAAATTTCATTATTATTTATCCTATAAAGGAATTCTTTGGGAGTTTGGCATGGCATTTAATAAATACATTAATTTATGTAGTATTGTAATTTTTATTATATCTACTCATCTATCCATGAGCAATTAACATTTTTCCAATTTTTTATGTTTGTCTATATTCCCGTTAACAATGGTTTGTACGTGTATTTATATAGTTCTCCTTTATAACTTGGTAAGTAGACTTCCAAGTATTTTATTCATTCCACAGTTATTTCAAGTAGAATTTCTTTTTCTAGCTCTTACTGCTGAATTTCGTTGTCACTATACAAAAATGCTAATGATTTCTGTGGATTTGTTTTATATCCTGCCAAAATTTTCATTTCAATTGATTTTTTAAAAATAATTTTATTGATATTTTCTGTTTCTTACATGACCATAGTATCCCTTGTATCCATCCCCTATCCCCTCCCCCAGAGTCATCCCATATGACAAATAGTGGGAGTTTTTTAAGAAAGGGGGAAAAAAATCAGCATAACTTATCACTTATTGAGAAAGTCAGAATACATGTGCCATGTATGACACCTGTGGGACCTCCCACCACCACAAAGGGGTAAGATTTCATTGTCATCTCCATTTGGATTTACATCTTTTTGTCCAAAGGTTCTGAAACAATTTTTATTCTTATTGCATTTAGATCTATAAAGGAGGTATTAATTACTTCTGCCTTTGTACATTTGTTGTCAATATCTCTGTGCCCTAGTACATGGTCAACTTTTGTAAAAGTTCCATGTGGTGCAGAGAAACATATATATTCTTTTACTGACCCTAGTTTCTTCAGGAATTTTTTCAGTTCCATATTTTCCCTTTTGTTTATCTTTCTGTTAGACTTATCCAAAAATAATAAAGTGATAGTGAAGTCACCCAGCACCATTGTGTTACTGTCTGTATCTTTTTGAAGCTCAGATATTTCCTTTATGAATGTAGATGCCAAGGCATTTGGAATGTATAAGTTTATTACTGATATTGGTTTGTTTTTTATGGTGCCCTTAAGCACAATATAGTTTCCTCATTAATCCCTTTTTATTTTTTGGATGTTTATTTTGCTTTGTCTGGTAGCATAGTGGCAACTCCTGCTTTTTTGGAGGGGGGAAGGCAGGGCAGTTGGGGTTAAGTGACTTGCCCAAGATCATACAGCTAGTGAATATGTCAATTGTCTGAGGCCAGATTTGAACTCCAGGGCTGGTGCTCTACTCACTGTGCCACCTAGCTGCCCCAACTCCTGCTTTTTTGGATTCATTTGATTCATAGTAAATTTTTTCTATCCTCTCATTTTTATTTTGTGTATGTCTTCATTTTTCAAATGTGTGTCTTCTGAACAATCAGTTTTAGGATTTTGACTTCTTATTTAACCTGTCACTTTTTTCTTTTGTTAGATTATTTAATCCATTCACATTTAAAGTTATAAGAGTTAGTTTTATATTTTCCTCCATCTCTCTCTAAAATTGCTTTTTAAAAATTTCTCTAGGTATAGGTTGCAACCTCACTAGACAGAATGTAAGCTCTCTGAGGTTAAGGATATACTTTAATTTCTGTCTTTGTTATACCAGGTGCTATAAGGACAAGCAAAATGGGACTTTTTACTGTTTTTTCTTTTGAAGTGCTTCTCAGCACTAAGGCAATCAAGTAGGAAGGTTCACACCCTTTAGCTAATTAGGTCACAAGAGGTGTGGATCTTTTGGGCCCTGAAAAAGGGTATATATACCCAGAGGGTAGCCACTGAACTCAGAATCAAGAACTCCCAGAACTGCAGGAGGAGGTTTTGTTTGGGGGCTCACACATGGGAAGATTGTCCTGTGGAACCTCTGGGTAGCTGTTAAGGAACACCGCTCCCCCCATTTGAAAACCCAGATATTTGTGCTTCTCTCTGGTAACTAGGTATGTATTGCTACAGACAGACAACTAGAATCCCTGACTGATGATTTGTGTTATTTGCTTTGTTTACATAATTTCTGCTTGTAATTTCTGTTTGTGTTTTCTCTGAAGTTCGGGGTGCTGACTTTTTCCCCTCAACTAAGCGAATGATATATGTATGTTTAATTAAAGTGAGATTGTAAACCCCTTAAAGTTGCTTTTCTTAGAAAAGCAGATCAAAGAATTTGTGCTAACAGCCATCCTGTGTGCTGGTGTTATTGGCCTTACATCTCCACAGTAACTACAAGTAATGTTGTCACAGGTGCCTAACATACTTTTGAACCTAGTATTTACTTCATATATATGTATATTTATATAGAGACATATATATATATAGTCTATATATAGACATACATATGTGTGTGTGTGTATGTGTGTGTAAGTAAGTAAATTGAAGAGCACTAAGGATGTGTTACTGCCCCCTTGGGTAGAGGACCAGATGACCTAATCAAAAGGCATATTTGCACCTTTGTTGTTCCTTTCCTAATCTGAAAATTGGATTTTTTCCTTCTCACCTCTCCTTATACCTGACCTCCTCCTCATCCTGAGGGTTCAATCAAATCTTGCAAACCAGAGAACTGTTTTCACTAGCCCACACAAAGAAAGGGATGGGTAGAGGTGAGAAAGAGAGGAAGAGGGAGAAGGTGCAAATCTGGGTGGGTAAAATGAAAGTGAAAGTGTGAAAAGATCATTTGAGGTGAAAAGGGATTGGATGACTCCAAAGGTAATACCCAAGGGCAGGGTGGGGGCGGGACTAGGAAGAGGTTGAACTCTTGCTTCAACCTTTAAAAGAGATGGTGGGTTCCAAACATACATCAAATTCTTGCCATAGCTGCAGGGAACAGTAAATACTCTTGGAAACATGAGTGATCTCCAAGAAGAGGAGGAATACAGACATGCACGAGGCAGAAGAGCCCAGAGAAGCAGAAGAAGAGCCCAGAGAAGCAGGCGCCCAAGCCCAAGCCCAAGCCCAAGACGAGGTAGGGGAAGGAGCACACCAGGCAGAAGTGGAAGGCCGAGAGGCAGAAGCCAAGGTCCCAGAGTCCAAGGGCAAAACTATGCCCCAACGCAGCACTTTGTCTACTACTGTGTAGGAGATGAGTAGGAGCCCTTATTAGTGAGTCATCCCTTGCCCCAGCCCTTTCTCAACATACCATCCCTTCCTCCTGTCTGTCTTCCCTGCCCTGTACCCATCCTCCCCAAAGGTCTCCAAAGTCCCAAGTGGTTCCTTGTGTTTTTCCAGCAGAGCCTAAGTAATCACCATCACCAACAGTAACATTCAGGTAGGCTCTTCCCACCTGGACACCCAGTGCTGCTACCTGTCTTCATTCTGCTAGGCAATCTCAGGGTCCTTGGGCTGAGTCCTTCCTCCTGTTCTTCACCTCCTATTGCTCCCCGCACCCTGAAGCAGAGGCCCACATCTCACCTTCCTCCAGTCTCTGTGCACAGGTTCTAGGGGCTCTTACAACAAGGGCCATGGAGCAACTCATAACCACAGGCATAAGCAGCAAAGCAGAAAGGAAATCATTCTGTCTGCATCCATGGAACATAAGAAGCCTGTGGAAGAGAACAAAATGTAGTGGAGTATGTGCTTGGTTGGTAAAAAACCAGAAATCAAACAATATGGATTTAGCTGATTTTAAGGAAGAAAGAATACAGCTGCCCCCAGACAACTGAAGGGCATCTCACATTTTATCCTTGAGTCTTTCCATTCCAGTAGAGCCTTTCTATTTCAGTCCTTTTCAATTTCAGAAAATATCCCTTAATGACTTACTCTGAGCTGAGTACTAATGGGGATACAAAGATGGACTTCTCAAAGACTCTGTTCTGAATCAGTGCCATGATGCACCTTGATCCCAGAGGACGAGGGATGAAGAATTGCCTACAATGAAACATATTTTGGGTCATGGCATTTTGCCTGCATGGGGATATTGGTATTAAGGAGTTTGTTCCCTAAAAGGGGAGGTAGGAGGGAAAACAGCATTTTATTCATTGAAAAAATAAAATGAAACCTGTTAAAATATTTTTTGGACATCTTCAGATTTTTCTTGACATGCATTTTCCAAAGGAATTCCTCTTGTTTTCCCTTTCCAGAGAGCTCTGGCTTTAACAAAGAACACACAAAAAGGGAGAAAAACAGTTTAGCTAGATGAACCCACATATCAAAAAATTTTGACATGTGCAAATTCTGCAGAATCGCTTATTAAGCAATCATTAGGTGGTTACAGAAACTCTAGGCCCTATTTCACAAGTGAGATAGCTAAAGAAACAATAAGTCAACCAACACTGAATCAAATGGCAAACACCAGATCACTAGTAAAAACTAGGAGCCCAAAGGGATAAGTACTAGAAATTAAAAAAAAAAGGCAAAAACATTCCCTGCTCTCAAGCAGCTCACCTTTTAATGGAGAAAATAAAAGATCCATCAATGGGCTTATACAATCTATATGGAGATGAAAGATGGCCTTACAGCAAAAAGGGTTTGTTTGGTTTTTTTAATTGTGCCTCTGTTACTGCTCATTGACTCACATTTCCTCTCAGTAGTTGCCCTCCTTCATAACAAATAAATGTAGTCCAACAACACAAACCAACACATTGGTCACACCTGAAAGTACATGTCTCCTGCACAGGTAGGACATCTGCCAAAAGGTAAGAGATTGTTTTGTTTTGTTTTTTCCCTCTGCTATAAATTGCATCATTAAAATAAAGACTTTACAGTCATTGCCTCATATATAGGAATATATGTAGCAGAGGACTACTACCACAATACCCCATTAAAACCTCCCTTGGAACCACAAGAAAATAGTAACCATATCTACCCAAGAAAGGAACAGGGTCTAACAACATTCTATTCCCAAAGTATCCTTCTTTCTCACTCTCACAACTGAGAGGGTAGCTTGGCACATTCTCTGTTTTTGTAACCAAGAAAATCCATTGCAATTTGCCAGACTTCATCTGTTTCTGCATGTTGTTTTCACTAGTGCTACTGGAATCACTGCACATATTATTCTGGTTCTGCTTTATGTTCTGTTTCTGTTTATATAATGCTTTGTTTTGTAAAGTTTTTAGCTGTAATTGATATATTTTGTGTTTTTATCACCTATACTGAATATATGCCTCCCTCTTCTCCTTCCCAGAGAATCATTTCTTAGACCAAAGAATTTTTAAAACAAGGAAAAGAAAGCAGTTTAGCAAAGTAATCGATTTATCATCCTAGTCTAATAGTATACACAATATTCTACATCCATAATCCCCCATGTCAGAAAAGAGGAATGGAAGCACATTTTATTATCTTCCTCTGGTACCAAGCTTGGTGATTATAATTACCCAAAATTCAGTTCCTTCTGTTTATTTATTCTTTCCATTTATATCATTGTAGTCATTATGGATGTTGTTTTTCTGGTTCTCTTTATGCCACTCTGTATCAGCTCACGAAAGTATTATTTACCAGAAGTCTTCATATCCATCATTAGTTTCCACTTGGCCAGTTCTAATTTTTAGGGAGCTATTTTCTTCAGCATTGCATTGTACCTCTTTTTACCAAACCAACAATTCTCTTTTCATCATTTTCTTGCATGGTTCTCATTTCTTTTCCCAATTTTTCCTCTACATTCTCATTTGGTTTTTAAAGTTCTTTTTT
Organism: Phalanger gymnotis; assembly: GCA_028646595.1. Taxonomy (NCBI): domain Eukaryota; kingdom Metazoa; phylum Chordata; class Mammalia; order Diprotodontia; family Phalangeridae; genus Phalanger; species Phalanger gymnotis. The sequence goes on along the minus strand of JAQQSZ010018188.1, from coordinate 1,459 downwards.
TCTTTTTTTTCTTTTAATCTATTTAACTCTTCTAGGAATCCTTGTTGGGCTTGTGTCTAATATGCATTTTTTGAAGTTTTGCTTATAGATGTTTTCTAGTTATTGTCTTCTTCTGTATTTATGTCTTGAACTTTCCTGTCTCCACAGTGGCTTTTTTTTTTGTTTCCTCATTTTTTTTCCAGCCTACTTCTTGACTTTGGACTTTATGTCAGTTTTGGACTCTGCTCATTTCTATGAGGATGTCTGACTTGAGCTTCTGTCTTTTTATGTTTTCTTGCTTTCACAGCTCAAGCTGGAGCCCATAAGTTTTCAATGTTTCCCAAGTGGTATGATTCAGGGAGTGGTCTGTTCACTGCCTTGCCTTCCTAGTCTATGCTTAGCAAGTTGCTGACCCAGGTTTGAGTCTGTTAGTTTATGTGTGGTTGAGTTTCTATAAACTGCTGCTGGACTCAGTCACTATTGGTTTACTAGAAAGTTCTGCAGGTACAGAGTAACTGCTGACTTCCCCTTAGTTTGGGTCTCTTGTACTGGTTTATTCCACTTCAGTCTTATTTGCAGGGTTAAAGGTTAGAACTGAGTCTCCTCTCTGCTCTTAGGCTCAGAGTCACACAACTATGGTTCTGGAACTTGTTCCTTGATCCTTACACAAGTAGAGCTCCCTCATAACCACTTCTCTCTGCCCTGGAACTGTGACCCAAGTCTGGGTAATAGGCATCCAAGTTTCTGGATGGCACCTATTACTGTTCCCACTGCTAGAAAAGGAGTCCCCTAAAATCACAACAAAACCAGAAGAAATACAAAGAATTATCAAAACCCACAATGCAGTTACATGCTACCAAAACTGAACAGCAAAATAAACATAGAAAAGCTGTCAAAAATGTAAAATACCTAGACTAATAGAAGACCAAACCCCTGTGACTGTTTCCTACCCTGGTATTCAGTCCCGTTATGATCTCTGAATATTGGTATGCTCCCTACCTCTTGGCTCCTGCTCCTGCCCGCAGCTGTGCTGCTGGCCAGCCTCCACCCCAATATCTGAAAATCTATCTTCCTAGGCTGTTCAGGCTGGAAAAATGGCTCACTGTGAATTTTTTCTTGGCTTTCTCAATCAGAATTTGAACTGATGCATTTTCCATGTTATTGTGGAAAAGAATGAGGAGAAGATAAGGCAAAAATGCTGATTTTTTCACTCCAACATCTTGATTCTACCCCCTTGTTCTTTATTTCTTTAAGAAGTGCTGTATCAGTAAGGCAAGATTCACCATATCAATAGTGACCATGAATATGCCTGTATAGTTTGGAATCGCAAAATATAAGAGACTCTCTTTGTAGAAGGCAGAAAAAATAAAACATTTATTCAGACACCAGAGGATCAAATCCCAAAACTAATAATTCCAATTCGATATAGCAACAACTGTATCCCAAAACCAGCAAGTACACTTCAGTGTAACAGCAAGGA